>JBAMBJ010002057.1:0-37520 GCA_037043495.1 Drosophila recens
TCGGATTTTAAATGTTTAACCGTCTTTTAAGCCATCAAGAACAATTCGCTTTTTAAATATGCAAATTAAAGATCAAATTAATGTAAGGATAATTTTTTGTAAAACAAATCGTTCGGCATTTCTCTGAGTGTAGAGTAAGAGAGACAAAAGAGAGAGAGAGAGAAATCCCTGTCGGCATATAAAAAGCATTTAATTTAAATGTTCTTGATATGCCTTCAAGTTTTGGTTTTGGCATTCGGCAAAGCCGGAAAAGCCGGAAAAGCCAATGGGCGCAAATTTTAATTGCAAAATTCGCACATATGTCCGTTATGTGATCAAGTTAACTGCAAAGAAAACGAAATGACAGCGCAACGGGAAACTGGAAAACTGGAATGGCAACGATAAGGAATATGAGTTGAAGATGGAGCAGGAGCATGGAGAAGGAAAAGGAGACGGAGACGGAGAATGACACGGAGAAACGGTAATTGGAACTTTCATCGCCAAAACTGCGCACTTTGCAGAAACCAGAATCGCAATCAAACGCAAAAGTTGCCAACTGGCCTACACCTGTACACAGTGATGGAAAACATGATTAGAAACGATAGACATTTTGACATTTTAAACGATTTATTTTATAGTATGATCAATTCCGTTGTTTTGTGTGATTTTAAAACATTGCTAAATAGATATTAGTAAATATTATGAAACAAAAAAAATTATTTTAGCAATTTAAAAATTAAAAAACTTGTCGTTTCTATTATTTTTTTCATCACCGTATACCTATAACCTAAAACAGACACACACACAGAGAGAGAGAGAGAGAGAGAGAGAGACACACATGGGAATGTACATTCTATGGCATTGCACAGTGGAGCAAAGCTCAAGCATTGCGTGTGAAAATATTGAGAGTATCAATATTTTCCGTACAATCTCTAATTTTCTGAGGGAAAGAAAATGTATACTAGCTCTTTACTTTTGTAAGTTTTTATTAAATACTCTTTCTCTCACTTTCATATTCAACTTTTGAACGTAGTTAATTATTTGGCGATTCATATTAATTCTATTTTAATATATTATTTGAAATGTTTGATTTCGACTGTAATAGTATATGAATAAGGAGTACATTTTGTTGAGAGTTATGTACAGCCAATATTTATATTAATCATGCACCACAGTAAGATCTGTCTTGAAAAGAACATATACAAATACTGCAAAAATATGTGCAATATAATTACTCTTAACTTAGAGGGCATTCTATTTGATTGTAAATTGATTTTTGTGCCACTGTTGGCATAGGCAATTGTCGAAAGCAATTCACAGTGTCACACGGTCGTTTCCGTCCTGTTCCCTTAACTGACAATTAAAATGTTCATTTAGCGAATTTTCTTTGTTTTCCCGACAGCTTTTCGCATACATATGTGTACATTTAATATGTAGCAACAGGGCGAGAGGGGAGAGTGAAAAGTACTTACAATATTGAGTATGTCTGCGTGTTTTTTCCCTTTCAATTTTTATTAGCATGTGTGCGTGTGTGTGCGGGTGTGTAAGTGTGTGTTGCAAGTGGCAGACATTTACGCTTGTTTGCCTTTGTGTTTTATTGACATAATTGCTCATTACATGATGGGAAAAACCTACAAACACACTCACGCACACACACACACTCAAATGTTTTTGTGTGAGCGCAAAATTGAAATTTAATTAATCGTTGCCTACTTTGCGGCGCTTTGAGTGCTGGCACTTTTATTCAAATATTCGAGTGCTTTTTTGATTACATATGTTGGCCAGTTTAGTATTAACAAAAGTTGCCCTGACAGACGCTTCACTTATTTAATTTATTAGCGTTATTTTGTTTCAATTCTTAAATTAAAAAAACTATTGCGAAATTTAAAAGAAAAAGTCAGACTTATTTCCCTTGAAATATTTTGCTGAACATCAGCAATTTATTTATTTATTAAGTAATTAATTTATTATGTTTATTTAATTGTATTTGTATTTATTTATTAATGTCAATTAAGATAAGATGACCAAAGGAACTTTTAAAAATTATACGAATAAAAAATGAGTAACTTAAAACGATAATAATAATTAAATATGAATTATATAATAAATAAGAGACATATAAACTAAATAAGATTTAAATGTCAACAATTCAAATTTCAAATTTTGCTTGCAATAATATTTTATATTTTTGCGGTGTTTTGTTTTGTTTTGTTTCAGGTCTAAAAACTGTATAAAAAATCTTTAAACATAAAATTTTTTAGGCAGAAACTGACAGAGTATTTATTATTCGGTAACCAAAAACTTGTAATGCCTTCAGCCTCTTATATATGTTTGTACTTTATTTATTGGGTTCTATTCAGACAGCTGATGGACAGAAATCCAGTTCCCAGAACAATGTTTGAGCAGGTATTTAACCTAGCATAAACTAAAGTTATCTTCAATTGCACTCGATGTGCAGCAAAAGCAAATATAGCATAAGAGAGACAAAGAGAGACAGAGAGAGAGCGATGAAGAGAGAGAGAGAGTGGAGGCATATATGAAAAAATTAATTTTGCTTTGGCTGGGCAAGTATAAAATTTATGCTCTGACTGCATAAACAAAAGCAACAAACAAAGTGGGAAAAAAAGATGAAAAAAAAATGTTGAAAGAAGAAACAATTCAATTCATTGGCAGTAGATGGTCTGGTGTGGTCTGGTCAGACTTGGCCTGGTCAACGTCGCTGACCAGAAGACAAACTTTGTGCTAACTTGGCCCAGAGAAGGAAGAGCGAGAGAGGGAGAGATAGAGAGCGAAGTAGAACTAGGAGAAAATGCTGAAAGCAATTCTTAGATATTGTCTGAGCTGTGTAACAAAAACGCTTTAGAAATAACAATTACCCTTATTAGCACAACTAGCAGATACCCTGTAAGACGGACACAGTTTGCAGAGAAGTATGCTGCACAAAAATAAAGTTTTTAAAAGAAAATTTATTAATTAACTATTAAATTAACAAATAAATAAATAAATAAATAAAAAAAATAAAAAAAATAAATAAATAAATAATTAAATAAATAAATAAATAAATAATGTGAACAATTGTAGGTGAAATAAAAGGCTGTTAAATAGTTTAAAAACTGTGATATTTAAAAAAGTTTATAAATAAAATCATTAGTTCAATCAAGAGTCTTCATAAAAAGGCACAATTAAAAGATACCCTGTAGAGTTATTAAATGCAGTGAAAAAGTGTTATGTGAACAAAAAAATTTTTAGAAGAATGTTTGAAAAATCTAATTTTTACCATTTATAACTAAACAAATCTTTTAAAGAATTTAATTTAATCAAAAGTAACGACTAAGAGTTACTCTGTTAACTTTACAATCTTAACTTCAATTTTTAATATTTTTGATTTATTATTTGCTGCATTTACAGGGTATTTGAATAGCTGTTCAGGCAGCTGACCGCAGTTATTCAATTCAACTAGAAAATACAACTCTGTGTTGCAGTTTCTGTTGCTGTTGCCGTTTCTCTTTCTGTTTGTTTGTTTGGTTGTTTGTTTGTTTATGTGGCAAGCACTGCACCCCCTCGCTACCCCTGCCCTGCTCCTTTCCCTTCCCCCTGACTTAGCTGCTGCGTTTTTATTAGCCTCAACGCAGGCACAATGCAAAAAGCTGCCTTCTTCCAGCTTCACTCTCTTTTTGCTCTCTCCTTTCTCTCACTCTCTTCCCTTTCTCTACTTGCATCTGCACTGTGGTAAAAAGACCCAAAATTTTGACATAAACTCTAAACATAAAGCTAGGAACTTGAAATTAGACAAGAACCTTAGTTAGACTAATTTAGACTTTTGTAAAAAAGTTTCTCAAATTTTAATTAAACCAAAGTAAAATTTATATTTTTCTTATTTTTTTTTAAGTTGATTAGTGCCAAAATTTTTGTCTCTTTTTCCCATGGTACTCTGAGCTGACTGTGCGTATAAATAATGAAAACACAGCGGCAACATTCACTGTGGCAGCCTTGCAACTTGCAACGTTCGTCGCGCCAAGAAACATTAACAGCAACTCACAAGCACAGTATAAAAAAACCAGAAAAAATATATAAATAAAAACGGAAAGAGCAAAAAGAGCACGGGGCAAAAATAGAGGAGGAAAACTCAACTCTAGTCGAGTAATTTCGTGCAAAAAACCGCATTTAAAGTTTTTAACAGCGATGGCAATTGGAGCGCAGCAGCGGCAAAAAACTTTTAACTCTCTCTCCCTCTCTCTCTCTTACCCTCTCTCTCTGTCTGTCAGTGTGTTAAGTGCACCCACACACACACACACACACACATTCAGACAGCATTCAATGCATTGCAATGATCATTAATCAGCAGCTCTACAAATACGATAAAAAAATAAATACAACAAAATAAATACAACAAAATAAATAAGCACCAAAAAGCGCAACTCGCAACTTGCAACGCGTGGAACGATTGAACTTTTCTTGGCTTTGCTGTCATTTCAATTCATTAGTAGCTAAAATTTAATAAATTATGCTAATGCAAATGCAAATACATTCAACGAGTACACGAACTGCGAACTTTGCCAATGAAACTACGCGAATCAAATAGCTAACATTTCCATGATTTCCATTTTCCATTTTCCATTCATTAGTTTACAATTCTACCTTTCTATCCATCTAACTATTTGTTTCGCTCGCTTTCAGTCTCTTGTTGTATCTCTCTCTCTCTCTTTCACCACATTCAATGATAGTCGAATAGTTATTAGAGTTTTTAATGCATGTTTCCTTTCGTATTGTGTTTAGCTTTTCTATATCCTGTAATTAAAAGCTACTTGAAATTGGGTATACTTTGATGAAAAGTTGTCCATTTACGTACAATAAAAATATCTATAAAAAAATTATTGATTTATTTGTCTTGTTTCTTGATTTATATAAAAATTAAATACCAGTTTATATTTGAAAACTATTAAATAAATATTTAAATTCATTAGTTGATTTTTCTTTTCCAGACTACTTTTTTTTAAAACTATTCTGTAAATTGTTTTATATTTATTGTTCTTATTGCAAATTAAATGCCAAAATTTTCGTTTGAATTTTGCATTCATTTTATAACTTTCTATATAGACACATACAAATGTTTAACATCTAAAATTAAATTATTATATTTGAGTGTTGAATAGTTCTTAATCTGATTTCAATTTTTGGTAATTTTTTATAATATATCTTAGGGATTCTATCTTAATTAATTCTGTGTATTCATTGATGCATTTCTCTATGGAATCTCATAGTTTAATACACTGCCTACTTCCTTTCCTAATAATCTCTTGAACAGCTTAAGACTTAATGCCTCATGTATTCCCCTTCTCTGTGGCCAAAGTTATTTTTAAAGATTTTTTGAGATATCTTCTGAAGAGCTGAGACAGGTTTTGCATTAGCTCAGGGATAATCTTAATGCCCAGCCCATTATTAACATAACAATGCACATTCAAATTCAAGGCTATTCGGCTAAGTGATAATTGTGTCAGCAGTCGAGGGTAGCACAAAAGGTTTCTACAAACAAAATAAGTAGTCAAACAAATTTAAGAAATTATGACAGTTTAAAATATAAAATAAAATAAATTTACAAATACACAAGTATAAAGAAATACATTTCTTTTCGGAAATTAGAATTATTAGCGTATAATATAAGATTTTAAACTCAGTATTAAAAGGCTTTAAAAATTCCTTAAATATGCATATCAATATACATATAAATAAAAAACTAAAATAATTTTACAAATGTTTTCGTACCATTTAAATAAGTATTTTGTAAATATATATTTTTACAAAATTATACAGAATACTTCACATTAATTTTGTTCGGAAATTTAAAGTATAAGAGATATATTTACTATACAATTTGGTTTGCAGAGCTTTAAAAGTGTATTTATTTTATTTATGCATAAATATTTATACAATATTTATAAAAGGTTTTGAATAAATTTATACATTTTTCAGGAACAAAAATAAAATTATAAAATTTTTAAGAAAAAGTAAATTTTTTTTAAAAATATTTAAACCTAATAATTGTATAATTTAATTTGTGGCATATTTTTGAGGTGACCCTGGGCCAGAGTGGGCATGAATGTCACAGGCTCTCGGGGTCGCAGGTCAACGTTGAGCTTTGTGTCCTTGTGTGTGTGAGTGTGTTGCGCATATGTACGTTGAGAAATGTCCTTGTCCGCAAACACGAATTATAACTTGCACTCTCAGAGCTGAACAGGTGTATATATTTATATATATGTGATACATATTTGTGCATATATACTGTATATTAGAGTGCATCGAATTGTATGGGCCCGAAAAAATGAAAAAATGGTAACCCATTTTCGTAATCTGTGGTCAATTCTAAGATGTTTTCACGAAGAAACCATAGTTCTAAAATGAATTCCTGGTCCGTGCTTTTTGAGTTGAAAATTCATTTTTTTTTAAAAATTTATATCTTGATTGTTTATGGTCCGATTCTGACAAACTTGGTGTGAATACTCTTGTTAGGACCAGAACTTTTAAAGTTCAACAGAAAAAAAGGACGAAATGTCCTTTAAACATAATTTTCATCCTTGGAACGTCGATTTCGCGATTCGTCTCTATCTTAATAAACTAGTCAGAATTAAAGCTATTTTTTGGCAAAAAAAAATGTATTTTCCCTGAACCTGTATTTTTTGTTAACAGAAAATGTAACACATATTTTATTAAAATTGTGTTAAAGCTGTATTAAAATAGGTTTTACATTTTCTTTTAATAAAAATTACAGGTTAAAAAAAAAAATTTTATTTTGTGCCAAAAATTAGATTTAATTCGGACTAAGTTTTTAAGATAGAGACGAATCGCGAAATCGCCGTTCCAAGGATGAAAATGATGTTTAAAGGACATTTCGTCCTGTGAAATTTTGAAAGTCCTGGTCCTAACTAGAGTACTGACACCAAATTTGTCAGGATCGGTCCATAAACACTCGAGATATAATTGTTCAAAAAAGTGAATTTTTCAACTCAAAAAGCGCGGACCAGGAATTCATTTTAGAACTATGGTTTCTTTGTGAAAACATCTTAGAATTGACCACAGATTACGAAAATGGGTTACCGTTTTTGGTGAAAAAAATCGATGCACTCTACTG
Organism: Drosophila recens; assembly: GCA_037043495.1. NCBI lineage: Eukaryota > Metazoa > Arthropoda > Insecta > Diptera > Drosophilidae > Drosophila > Drosophila recens. Next base: position 7,106 of record JBAMBJ010002057.1, read on the forward strand.
TATATATACTAAATATATAATGATGAAAAAAATGATAGAAACGAGAATCATTTCGACATTTCAATCAAATTCTGAATAGCATGATAAACAGCTGTTTTGTTATATTTTGAAACATTGCTAAATTTGTATTAAGTAAAAATTATGAAACCTAACACAAGAATTTCTCCAACAAATTTAAAAAATAACAAAAAATAAGACCATTCGTTTCTATTATTTGTGCCATTGCCGTAAATATAAATCGTATATGAGTTGTGGCAATTTATTTCATGCCTTGATGCTCGACTCGATTTAATTCGACAAGGTTATTCTCGATGTAATTAGCGAAGTTTACTGTTATTTTTATGTGCCACATCAGCGTACAAATTGAGTGGTTGGGTGGGTGGTTTGGGTGGTGGTTTTGGGTGGTTATTTGGGTGGCTGAGTGGCTGCGAAGTTCGCTTAGTGAATTTACTTTCATTAGCGTTTGATTAACGCTTGCAATTTCACTTTGAGTTTGTTTTCTCTATTTTTTTTGCTCGATACGCCATGAATATGCATGTCAGGGTAAGGAAATAAATCAGTTAGTGCAATAAAGTTGGTAAGAGGGGGAAAATGCTGAGTGGAAAATTGTATGTCAATTGAATGCCCAGAAATCACTGTTTAAATTTGCATGCAAATTTGCAAGGCAATCGGAGTCAAAGGACAAAAGCGGAAGCAGGTCAACGAGAGATAACAATATCAGAAGCAGCAGCAGCAGGAGACAGAGACAGGGAAAGAGACGGAAAGAGACAGAGCTAACAGGTAACGGTTAACGGTAATGCCAACGTTAACGGTTAACGCGCAAACGTGGCTAAGAGTGCGACAGGAACACAGAACACAGAACATGCATAAAACATAAGGATAACGAATGCTTAAGGACATAAACTGAGACTAAAATACGCCGTGCAACAGAAAGAGAGAGCGAGGAAGAGAGAGCGAGGGAGACAGCGATAGATAAAGACAGGAAATGTAGCATTGTATAATTAAAATTGCATTCAAATGCAAATGCAAATCCGAATACGAATCCAAATACGAATACGAAAGCGTTAGGAAAACGCTTAGACAACGAAGCTGGAGGATAAAGAGGGAGAGGGACTGGGAAGAGAGAGAGAGATAGATAGAGAGAGAGAAAAAAGAGAGATTAGAAAAGGTTCCATGTTGCAGTTGAACTGCATTCATAACTGTGAAACTCATTGATAAAGTCCCTTTGGCTTTAAATCCTATTAGCTGAAAACTGAACACACATTAGGACAACGAAAGAGTTTAGAGATCAAGTCGAAGCCTAACTACACTGACAAAAAAATTACCAGACTTGAAAATCAAAAACATTCAATTAATATATATTATTTTAATAAAGGTCATAATTAAGTTATGGAAATAGGAATATGAAAGAATTGAGTTGGTGTTTAATATTGAATGTAAATTTAACGTTCTTTTTGGTACATTTGAAAATGAAATAATAAAATGTATATTATTTTTGTAGCAGTATTTAATTTTAAGCTGACAAAGAAGAGAAAACAGAACACAGAATTTAGTTCAATTTAATTTGCATTTGAATTTTTGTAATCAAAATTAAAACTGTATATTATTTTATAACAATATATGTAATTAAAATTTTGTTTAATTTATTTAAATGCCCAAAAATTAAGTTATTTCTCAGACAAACTTTTACCTAATATTAAAAATGATTCTCTATTTCCGGCTCCTTGTTTTGCCACACAATAATCTTCGCATTCGACTCTTAATTCTTACGATCAGTGTAGCAACAAGTTGTGGGCCAGGCTAATTTGTGCAGTGCAGTCAAAACAATGGCACATCCTGCTTAAGGAGACCTCGACAAATACATATCTCTGCTGGAATTATCACAGCATAAGGTTTGTCCACGACAAACAGCACAATACGCATCCTTTTTAGTGCCGCCAGCGAGCGAGAAACTGAAGCCAGAGAAACGCGTCCTTTTTGCAATTTATGCGCAAAAATTCCATGCATTCTGGGCCAGGTGCGTATCGAGATGGGAAGAGGTGAGAGTTGAGAGTTGAGAGTTGAGAGCTGAGGGAGGTGTATGAAATATTGTGAAATGCGACAAGCATATTGAATTTTTATTGAGCTCTCGCTGGCAGGCAGGCAGACAGCAAGGATATGTGCAAGGATACAAATATGCAAACGGGGCAAAGCATGCGAAATGTGCGCAAATATGTGCGGATTGTAAAAGAGTTTTGCATATTTTGGTTCATTGCATTTTCACACCTCTTGGCCATGGCTTAGTAGGGGGTAACCAGCTAAAAAGGGGTGTGGCGGATTAAGCCAAAGGCGCGCGCGCGTTGCATGCCACACGATTTAACGAGTGTGCCTCGGCTGCACGTGACCATCGAGTCCAGTCAGAGGCAACAGGTTGCATTAGAGGACGGAGGCGGCGACGGAGGCGGAGATGGAGATGGAGAGAGAGGCTGTCAACTGCCCGCCAGTGTTGACACTTTAGCTATTTTGTAGCTAGACTTGGTTAATATTAAATTATTTTGTTTTTATTTAGTATTAGAGAACGGAGACGGAGGCAAAGAGTGAGGCTGTCAACTGTCCACCAGTGTTGATGCTTTAGCTATTTTGTAGATAGACGGCCATTATTAAAATAGCTTGTATTTATTTAGTATTAGAGGACGGAGACGGAGATTGAGGCTGTCAACTGACCGCCAGTGTTGACGCTTTAGCTATTTAGAATAAGCTATTTAGAATTTTTTAAAATTTAAACACATTTGTTTAAAATTTGTTTAGTTAATTCTAGCTACTTTTTTTAATAAACTTATCTCGTTTAAATATGAGTCGAGTTAGACATTCCAAAGATTAGAATTTAATACCTAACTCTAGCTTATATTTTAAATAAAATTAGCAACATAAACCGATATCACAAATTTGAATTTTAATAGATTTGTTTAGCTACATCTAGCTAATATTATGAATAAAATAAAATTTTTAATTATAAGCTTAGCATAAAAAGATTCAAAAAATTAAAATTTTCTTTTATGCAAGCATTATAATATTTTTGCCAGTTCTAGCGTTTTTCATTATTAAAAAACCTATTTAATTTAAGATTTTTTGAGCAACTTAGCTATGTTAATTACTAGTCTAACATTAAAGGTCAGTTTAAAAATAAGAAATTGTTACTTAATTATAGCTAATTTTTGATCAAAATTTTAGCTATAAATTATAATTTTATTAAATTTGAATAGCTAATTATAGCCAATATTTTTAAATAATTTTAAGCTTAATATTTTAATATTTCTGACATTTCTAGCTTTTTTTCTTAGTAAAAATAGCTATTTTATTCTAGATTCTTTTGAGCACTATAACATAGCTTTATAAATTATGAATTGAACATAACAAGTCAGTTCAAAAATGAGAATTTGTTACTTAATACTCGCTTATATATTGGATTAAATTATAAGCTAAAACTTTTAATATTATTAAATTTATTTAGCTAATTCTAGCCAATATTTTTGAATAAAATTTAGCCATTTTAAGCTTAACATAAGGATTAAAATTTTCAATTAAGCAAGTCAAATAATTTTTTTTAGGTATTTCCACCCTTTTTCCAAATGAAATTAGCTATTTCAACCCTTTTTCCAAACAGGGCCAACACTGCCGCCCGCAGGTCGCGTGGCAGGCGTTTGTCACTTGTGGGCAGGTGACTCTTCTATTTTCCATCCATTTGCCCATCTGTTGCTGCCACACATAGGGGCACAGACTAGTTTCACATGTGGCACACGTGCCTGGAAGATGCGGCAAGTTCAGCATGCAGCCCATTCAGCTGTACTTGAACTCGCAACTCGTTATTCGTATTCCAAACTGCGGGCCAGTTTCTAATTGATATGCATTGTTCGGTCTGCTTGGTCTGCTTGCCACATGGGGGCAGCCACAACTATCAAGTTACAATCTGTCAATCATAATGCGATTAGTGCAACAATCTCCAATTTTGATGACACCAGACACACAACTTAATGAGCTGCAAATAAGTATTTGCATTTGTTAGCTGCCTCAGCTCCTTGTGGCACGTGGCACGTGGCTGGCGTTTCAATATTTGCCGCATGCAAATTTACCCAGCGAGCAGAGCAGAGCAGAAAGCAGAGATTCGCAATGGAGCGCAACAAATCGCAGCTCAACTGCAGCTGCATATCATACTTTGCATATTAATGTCCAAATCCAATTGCAATCGCAATCGCAATTGCAACTTGCAACAACCACGGTTTCTGGCGATGGCTGTGGCAAGGACGAAGGACGAAGGACGCATGTCAAGCGTCACGCGCAGAATTCCTTCACACAGATCTCTGCTGCAAATGAAAAGGAAAAAAATTATTTGTTTGCTTTCGTCGCCTGCAAACGAAAGCTCAACAGAAGCTTTCCTTTCTTTATTTTACATTTTCTTTACATTTTATTTTCTTTTCTTTATTTTTCTTATATATTTTTCTTATTTTATTTTTCTTTCAATTTTTCCATTCGGTTTCTTTTTCTGTCACAAAATTGCAATATCAAAGCAAATGTTGAATAAAATGCAAATGAATCACAGTAAATTGAGAAAATGTTACTAAAATGTTTGACGGCAATGGGCTGAGAAATTGAGGAGATTGAGTTGCACTTTGAAGGGCATTCAAAACGATTGCAGTTATGTAATTGTAATACTTCGAAATGGACTTGAACTTGCATTTATTATAAATGTTGTTATTGTTATACCCTTAGAAGAAAATATGAACAAGTTTCTTCATCAAGAATTCTTACAAGAAGAATTTCTTAATAACCAACAATGAAATTTTGTTTGTAAATGAAAAAATAAATGGAAAGGGATACACTTCTATGGAGGTTGTCTTTTAAAAGTACGAATTTTTTGAAAATAATAGAAATTATGGAAATTTAAAGAGATTTCACTTTATGTCATTAAATCTGTAAGTTATCTGTATTTTGACACACTTTTCTTTAAAAACTCTACGCAGAAATTTCGCTTCAGTAATGCTGAAATCTACATAAAGAATATTTGTTTTAAAAACTATCTTTGGACTTTTTTTTTCATACAGATAACATATTTGAAATAAAGAACATTTTCTAATTGAACTTCTCTCTAAATACCTCTAGCTTCTCTATGAAAAACTTCTCTATAATAAAAGCATAATGAAAAACTTGTCTTTGAGGTCAACAAAAATATTAAAATGAATATTATACATTTACCTCTTAAATACAGACTTATCACCTTATGATTAACCACTTTAATCATCTTTAAATTAAACATCAGAATTTAGTGCATCGATTTCCTCAACTGTTTTAATTTGTGAGTCTTTCACACGTTTTCAACTGAGCTAATCTTGTCAAAGTTTAGACGAGTTTAGTTCAGAATATTGATTAGCACATCCTGAGTGCTTTAGCAAGCAAGAAAAACTAGAGAAAGAGTTTTTGTCAAATGCTCTCCATTACGAATTGACATATAATTTTGAGTTGACCCCCTAGGGTGCAAAATCCACTTAAAAAAGTGACTGTCAGAGGGAAAAGGGAAATGGGAAAAGGCTTCAAAGGTGTATTAAGACCCATTACCATTAGACAAGGACACTTTGCTTTGGGGCTAAGGCCGCTCGTCAAGAGAGAGAGCTGCATGAAATGCCATCAAACTTTGCGACCAGGACATTTGCATGACTTTTTTTTTCACGAGTAATAAACGTGGAAGCAACAACAACAGAAATAACAACAACAAGAAGAAAATAAAGGCAATGCCAATACTTAATGTCAGTCACGTAGCATGGACACTTTGCGTGCATTCACATTGCACTTGCCACTTGCCTTCTACACAGTGAGAAAATATCAAGTAATTCGTACTTAAATAGACACATTGCGAACTTGATTTCTCACTGAGATTGAAATTATTAAAATCAAGTATGTTGATCTTGTATCAGGTATAATATTTATGAATATATTACAATATTACAAAGTATTTAAGTATTTTCAAGTTTAAAATTACTTTAAAATAAATTGTTTTTAAGTACAAAAAGCAAAAACAATAAAGGAACTCGATTTAAGAATTTATGAACTTGATCTGTGAGTTTAACCTGAGAATTTTGGGACTTATTTCTAGTAATTTTAAAGCCACACTAGATTTAGGGTACGTTGTTCTTATAACAAGATTGTAAGTACTTGTTTAAAGAATATATAAAGCTCATTTTCTGCAATTCGGACTGATAACAAGCATAAATTTGTGGTATTGAAATTACTTACTTCGAGTCAATTCAAACTTAATTTTAACACGCCTTTATTTTTCTCTGTGTACCACTTGCCTCTTACCACTTGCCACTTGCCACAGCTGCCCCATCATCAACAGAAAATGTGCTCAGCTGTAGTCTCTATGTCCTGTCCGTGTCCATGTCCGTGTCCTGGCATAACGGTCAGTAGTTGGTTAGTATGCAAAATGCTTCATCTTCATCCTCAGCACAGCTTTGTGTTCGCTTTTTTTTCGTTTTTTTATTTAATTTTTTGTTTTTTTTTTTTGTTTTTTTCTGTTAGCCACTCGCCATTGATTTGCCTTTCACTTTGCGCCAACTGATGGCAGCGCAAACTAAAGTTATTAGATAGCGAGCAGAGCAAATGAAAAAACTCAACCAAACAAAATTACTGATAAAATCAACAAGTCGGTTGATCGACTATCTGTTACTCCGTAATCAACTCGAATAACTTGAGGGTGAGTTATTTTAACCCTTTGAAATGCTGCAAAGGTATTATCAGATTTTTTAGAGTTCAATTATTAATTTAATTAATTTATCCTAAATTAATTTAATTTAATAAATTTAAAAAATAAGTCAAAAATAAAAAATACATATGGTGGCAATTGTGGATTCTTTGTAATTGAGTTTAGCTATACGTTGATGGAAAAAATAATAGAATCGATTTTATTTGTACTTTTAAAATTGCATCGGAATAAATACTTCAGCTTATTTTTTTTTTTTTTTTTTTTTACTTAATAATTATTACGTAAATTTATTTATTTAACAAAACAATGGGATTCCATATTCATGCGCGCATTTTATCATATTATTAAATAATTGTTTTTAGATGTTAAAATGACTGTTATAATCTATTATTCTTCCCATCACTGTATATGCACTTTTTTGCCTTTAAAAAATGGACAATTATTAAAAAAAAATATTTATAAAATATTTCTAACTCTTAAAAGCAGAACTTAGGTATTTAAACTGAGTTTTTTCAAGAGTAATTAATTATTTAATTAAAAAAGATAAATGTAGCTAAAGGATATATACAGAATACATCATAAAATGTATCCCTTAAGTGCTTTCCTTTGACTGTTACATACCCGTGTAATAAGTTGCGCATACCCCACGTTACCCTAGGCATGGCTGCATGGTATACAAATTGAATATTAAATTCGTCTACCATTTTGAAAACTTGCTTTTTTATGCGCTCGCTTTCTGCTCGCTTCGCTTTTTGCTGTAATTTGATAAGCTTGCCAAAAAATATCCCTGGCACAAATGAGTCGATACACTTTTAATAGTTTTTAAGCTCGGCTTCTGATGCACTGAAAAACTTTTGAGCAACTTCTTCACAAAACTTTTGCGCTCAGATAAACAACAACAAAAACAACAAGAAAAAGAAAAAGCGTAAGAAAAAAGTACTACAATAATAGCCAAGTATAATAACAAGAAGTGTAGCAGAATTCAAGCTAGAAAGTCAAAGCGAAGTGTTGACAGCTTGATATTACGCAGACACACACACACACACACACACATGGCAATCACACTCACATACACATGTGTTAAAAGTTTTGGACAGCTCAAATGTATTGTATACAAATGCACTTTCAACGACTAGGACTAAAACTGGCAGCACTTTCTCCTCTCTGTCAGTCGCTCTTTAGATGGCCAAGTCCTTGGCCGAAATAGCCAAGTTTTCCTTTTCAATTTGAACTTCTGACAAAAGGCACAAGTAGACAAAAAAATAAAGGAAAGCAAAAAAGAAAAAGCAAATCAAAAGTCAACGTGCAAAAGTTTAGCACAAAGCGGAAAAAGCATTGCCAGAGTTATGCTCGGGCATTATTAGAGATTGAATTAGATTGCATTTGGGCGATCAGAGCAGGCCCAATGCAAATTTAGTTGCCACTCTCTTTCTCTCTCTCTCTGTTGCTCTTTTTCCCTCTCTTTCTGGCGTTGATGTTGAAACAGGCCAATTTTAAGTCATAAGCTGCAGCTGACAGCTTTAACTTCAACTTTGATTTTAGTCTAACATGTTAACCTTAGTCTAAATGAATTTAACTGTATACCCTGTAAATGATGTTGCAATTCAATCCAATGCTGCTAATAATAAAATATTTTGAAATAATAAGCATTGTCTAAAAAATCTAAATCTTTTATAAATTATAACTTTTTTTATTAAAATTAATTTTTTTCTTTTTTTGATATAAATAAATAGTTTTTTTAAGTGTAATAAAAAAAAATGTTAAGTTAAAAATGGTGTCATATAAAAAAAAATTATTTTTATATCAATAAGCCCAAAAATGCTAAAAAGATTTATTTAAATTTTATTATTTTCAACCCTTATAATACAAATATCAAATAATTGTTATATTACTGTGTTTTTTAATTTAATTCAAATTGCAACATTTTTTTATTGAAGTACATTTATTGTCGTATTATTTTACTTACGTATATTTTTGTTATTTATTTTGTTATTTTAAAATAAGAATCCCTAAGAACTTTGATTATTAGCCATGTTAACAATATTTTCATGTCTCTAAATTTAAAGCAACATTTTTTTAATTTTGCACAATTTTGCTTTGTCTATTGAAAACTTTATTTAACTATAAAACGCTTATCTATCTAAGAACAACTTAAGCTTTGATGCTCGGTAAGGACCAAAGTCAGCTCGACTTAAACTTAATAAAGTTGAGAATTTTAAATGAAAATCGCATCAAGTGTTATTTAGCTAGCAAATAAGCTGTAACTACGTTTGGTATTCCCATTACCCTTATTTTAATTTATTTATGGTTATTTACTTACTTTCATTTTAAATTTAATAAAAATAGTTTAAAAATAATATGCAACAAGTTATATTTAGTGCAATTTAAACTATAAATTATTCGACAGATTTCAGCACACTTTTCATCATTTGATTTTTGGCAGATAGTTAGACAACAACAAATGCCGCAAAGTTGACAGTGTCCCATTTGGTAGCGTGTAATTCATCAAAAGATTCAATCAAAAAGTTGCAAAGTAAACACAAAATTTACCTGACTATTTGTATACAAAGTAGCTGCATTAATCCTTTTTAATTTTAAAAGTTTGCGCACAAAAATAAAATTTATAGAAAATAAAAGGGGCAAACATGCGACGTTGCATACACTTTTCGAAAGTTTTTTAATAACAAAAACCTCTAAGAAAAAAAAAAAAAGAATACCAGAAGAAGACAGCGCGACGTCAAGCTGAAGTTATAAATATTTTTGGGAATAAATTTCAACATTTCCGCACGTAGTCTGCATACATTTCTGCACTTGGTCATGCCCTGGACAACAACAACAACAACAACAACAACAACAGCAGTTTCACTAACAACTACGAGTAACTGAAACTAGAGTGACTTCTTGGCTAAAAAGCTGAGCTGAAAGTTTAGCATCAACTGTGCCTCGGGGGCATTTGGCCACTCAGACTCGGACGGACTCGGCAAATACAAGTTATAATAATTTCTTTTCAATTTCCTCAAAGCAAATAGCAGAGGATAAGGCAGGATAGAGACAGGGACAGAGAGAGGGAGCAAGAGAGAGACAGAGTTGATTTAAGGCCAAAAGCAGGAGGATTAGAAGCAGGACTACAACTCATAGCTGAAGTCCTTGAATCATCTTTGAATGTCCTGTGATTCAAATTTAACTCATTTTCTATGGCCGTCGTCGTCGTCGTTGTAATTTTTCGAAAATCTCCAGTGAAATTTACATAATTCCAAGCAAACAAGCAATTTGTAGACATTTCAGCCATTTCAGTGACGTCTGTCAAGTGCAGGACACTCGACAGCTACTTGCAACTTGCAACTTGCAACTCGTACTTGCAACTTGCCGCACAATACCCGTAATAACTCTTGATAGTATCGTCGAGGCATTTACAACTTGCCCCCATTTAATTTGATTAAATTTTGAAATGAAAAACAAGCCTGACAAACGACAACATCTCTGAACACAATTGCTGAGCATTCAACTCAGCATTCCGAAAATATAAATTAGTATTTATATATTTTTGACTTAAGAAACACAGCAAGCAAAAACGTAATTAATAAAACGAAATTCTTAATTATTATTTCAGAAATTGAAAATAAATGTCGTTTGTATTTCCATAACAAATCCATTACAATTAAAATAAAGCAAACAAGTTGTGTTTATTGTACAGAGAATGCAATTCTACTGATTACTTTTATTAATTTTGAAAAACAAATTTAAAGTGAAAAAGAACATTTTAATTTTATATAATTTAAATCAAAAATAAGAGTTAATATTAATTTCTATAATAAAGAAAATTGTATATAATTCAGATAATATGTTCAAATCAAAAAGTAAAATTTCTTTTCAATTTGAAATAAAAAGAAAAAATGAAGTTTATTAAAAAAAAGCAAATATTTTTTTTTAATTCTAAATTTTGAGTTTCAACAATTTATAATATAATTAAATCTCCTTCAAGTTACAGTAAAATTTATTATATTATAATCACAAACTATTATTAAAAAGTTTAAAATTATATACTCACAACAAATCTTTCTGTCAATGCAAACAAATTCATTTGTAACTCAGCAGCTCTGAAAATCTTTTCAAAATTTGCTGCCTATTCGAGTTTTCAAACTTAATTTCGTATAAGTAAATAGAGTGTGAAATAAACGCTGAAAACAAACCATCGATTACCGATTAAAACCGTTATCGATTAAAGCAATTGGACTCTTAGCACTTGCAGAATTCACAAAAAAAGGACAAAGGTGAGTAAACAAGATTTTATTTATGAAATGATAAAGGGTGCAGCATAAATTACAACTTTATAAAGTTATGTAGATGTGTATAAAGTGCAGCTGTTAACTTGGCTAAGAGAAGAGTTTTGGTTTGCGATAAAAGTCATTGCCAGCTATTTTGGCCAGAAATAATTTGCTTGTTGCAAATGCAAAATAATGTGCAAGGACTTGGCCAACAAATATAATAAATTCAATATTAAGTTGTGCCTATGTCAACACAGGAGAGACAGATAGAGAGAGAGAGAGCGAGAGTGAGAGAGAGGGAAAGATATTAGGCACACACACGGAAATATTTGTGCTTTGCAAGTGAAAAGTTATCGCTCGACAAACAGACCAAGGGAGAAAGAGAGAGAGAGAGACAGGGCGAGTGGGTGAAAAGAGCGAGAGAATTTTTGTTGTTAGCTGAAAACTTGATATTTAACCTTAGAGGCAGAACAGCCAAAAATAAGCGACTGCACTGTGGTAAAAAAGGACGAAATATTGGCTTAAAATAATATTTTTTTTTGTTCAGCATCTTGAAAATTTGTTGATTTTCTTAATATTTTTTTAAGAATGTTGAAGAATTATCCTAATGTTGGAAACTGCATTAAATCTAACTATTTTTCTAAATCGTGAGCAAAAAGGGGTATGAAATCAAGGTCCTATTAAAAATCAAAAATATATAATTTTTACTTTAGCATAACTAAAATTCACGCCAAATATAAATATAAATATATTACGATTTTCTTTCATAGTCGGATGGAAAGAGGGAGAAGAAGGCGTGATCCAAATTCAAAAAATACAATATTCTAAATAAGTTCAACTAAGTTTCATGCCAAATTTCAAGCTGCTTACTTTATATTTAAAGCATAGGCCAAAAATATTGGGGTTTTTTACCATAGTAGACTGCAGCTTCCATCTCCCTCTATTTCTCTCCTCTCTGCTCGTCCATCTTCCTTCTCTTCTCTTCTCCTCTCCTTCTCCTCTTTGCGTGTGCTGCTGTTTATGACTTGCTTTGCCAGCCATAAATAAACTTACACTGGCAGGTAATCATTTTCCGCCTAACGCCCCCGCTTTGCCAACCCCCTTACCCCTCTCTTTCTCTCTCCCTCCCCCGCGTGTACACTCTTTGTGTGTGCTGTGTTTAATTTTTTCCCTTTTCTCTCTGTGAGTGTGTTTTACACGCTGTGGTTTCAATTTAATTACTGTTGCACAGTAATATTGATGTTGACCCGCAGCAACAAAAACAAAAAAAAGCCACCTGTTCGAACTTCAAACCTTTTTGCCTGTCAATTGCATGAGACGTGAGGCAACTGCGGCTCCTTTCACTTTATGCTATGCAGCTCGTGTGGAATTCTCTGCAATTAGGCCAAGTCCGGCCAAAAAGGATTTCATTACAGGCTGAAACTAAATTAAACAAACACAAAATATATGTACATTGCCTAGCGATTTCTGTTGAGATTTTTCACATAAACACTACAAATTTGTTAAGCAAATTTCATTAATTTTAATTTAGCGAATAAAATACAATTTTCATATGTCTAGAGTTCATAAGTCTCAACTGTTTATTCAAAGGCCTTATTTTATAAATTCAAACAAAGCAGCTTTTAGTAAATTTAAAGCATACTTTTAGGCTTATTTTGTTTATCATATCGAAAATACAGATCATAAAAATAATAGAAACGAGCACTAACTAATTGACATTTCTAAATCAAATTGAATACATAAAATATTATTGTTTCTAAATTTTGTTTCAATTATTGCAAATTATTTTTAATCTGTTTATAGAGTTATTTATTCGATAGAAAATCGTTTCAATGTATTCATGATTTGTGACTTGTTTAACTCAATCTCAGGGCCAGTAAAACTTAGAGATACTATGTTTGATATGTAGATTTCTGTGAAATTCTTAGAGATTCAACTGTTAAATTTTCATAAATATTTGTCAATTAATTCCAAAGTTATGAATCAAACTATTTTTTATTGGCGCCAGTATTAAGTTTGGGCTATTATAGTTTAGCCTACAGGGTATCTTTAAGTTGAGCACATCCACTCTCTATTATTTTTAGTTGTTTCTTATCATAATTCAGTTTCTTTTGGCTGGTCTTGACTTTCCTATGGAATTTATGTAGCTCCGACAAAACTGATTATTTTATAGACTCGCTTCTAAAGTCCCCAATGCAATTTCAGTTTTTGGTTTTACAACTTTTAATGGGCTTTGTGTAAAACATTTTTGACTCAAACACACACACTCTGAAGCATGAGTTTAGAGTCACGTTTAATTACAAGGCAAAATATTTACATGTTGGCTTTGGCCATAACGAATAGGCCAATGTAATGAGCAGGTAGTTGAGTCGAGTCGAGTCGACTTTCGGGCCAGAAGGCACATGCATTATGACCATTTTATGGAGCACGCAAGTTGCAAACTTTGGCAGCAAAGGATGCAACAGGACTCTGGCATTTTTGCCTTGGTTTTTTGGTGTCAATTTTTGGGCCATTTACAATTTACCAGTTGATGTCGTTGGGTATTTATTTAAGTTTCAGTTTCAGGCCTAAACGCTGTTCTCTTGTTAACGTATTTGGTTTATGACAGCACAATTTCAGGACTCTCTCTCTCTGTTTATCTGTGTGCAAGTCTCAAATTCATGGCCCTAACTAAATGGCTCACTTTGGAGCCACAAACATGGCCCGTCAATAACTCTGTACTCTGTATTGCTTGTTGTTCTCCATTCTCCATTTTCCATTCTCCTGTTGTGCCTCGGCCTTCATTGTCCAGGACAGCACACGCAATTGCCCAGTCGCCCATAAAGTTGGCAGGCACTGTAGTGTAATCCTTTCACTCTTGGCTTGCAGTTGACAGCTTTGACCTACCCACAAAAGGGGCCTTATTGATATTTCACAGTCAGTGAAAGCATTCAATGAAAGCATCTTTGCAATGCAAATCAGCTTGAGATACTCGTACTCTGGTACATGTATGAGTTGCGAGTACTCAAACTATTCACTGACATGCTCTTCAAAGTCAGCTCTACAGCGAAATATCTTTTCAAAGAGGATTTGGCCAAAATTTGTATACTTGTTTGTGAAGCTGTCTAATTTTCCTTAGTACAATCCTAAGTGCTCCTTAATTTCGAAGCAGGTCTATCGATATTATTCATTTAATTCAGTAATTATACATTCATATTGTTTCGTCAACCTTAAAGTAGACTTTTGCATAAACTGCTAGTTTATAATTATAAGTAAAATTGAGATCCACTAAAAAATCACCAGATGGCCACGGAAGTCGCAACAATTCATATTGTACATGTAATCCTTTAATAATTTGTGGACCCTTCATTAAAAAAGAAGGTTTTTAAAAATGATTATTTTATCTATTACGACTTACCACATATGGACATGTATGGTTAAGGTTGGAATAACTGCGCATCAACTTATAAAATAAGATAACAAGCGGATTGAAAGGTTTCTTCAGGAAACGACAAGCATCAATTTCAAATTTGTAGAGCCACGGCTTATAACCGTTTTCCCTTTTAAGCACTCTACCCGCCACTCGAATATTATGAACAGGATGCAAAAGTGTTCCGTTAACATTAAGCGTTGTTTTGTTACGACTAATCGCTCGTAGACGACATTCATGAAAAACGGCCAAGGATTCATTATAGGAGTGACACACAAAATTTGTGAACTTCACCTCCGAGGCTTTCTAAAGTTGAAATTTAAATTGTATTTCAATTGGATTAGGATCAAATGTGCAGCTTACATTGCAGCAGCACATACAAATAGCAAGGATTCCGACAACAATCACTCCGATATTCATAACGACACTTTTCGCTGAGTTTCCATGACTAAAACCTGTTAAAATCTTCAGCTCAATCAGTCAACAAATAACGTTTATAGCTATATCAATGCATTCGATTAATTGGCATACTTAATATCATTTTAATTATACATATCGGCCACAAATTGTCAATATTTTAAAAATGATCCCAAAATGACTCAAAATCATGTATAAAGAGTTTAAAAGAAACAATGATGTGTGCCAAAAGAGTTGTTGTGGGGGAGGGGGTTTGGCATGGGGTTTATTATGTATGTATGTATAAGTATAATTTCCGTTTTAATATTTGTTGCTTTTATCTCATTCAAATATGTTTTTTTTTAAATTTGCATTTAGTTTATTTTAACTTGAACATGATTCAGTTCTTTCTATGCGCAACATTTTTTTCATATTGATTTCTGTTTACGCTTAGAAGTATGCAACTTTTTTTTCAAGAGAGTTTTCGAACTGCGCTAAAAAGTAGGCAGCAAAAATTTACAACTAATTTTACTTGAAAATATTTAATTTGTTTTTGATCGTTGCATCTTCAATTTAAATCTGTATATAATTCGTAATAGTTCAATATAATTAAGAGTTTTTTTTTTCTATTTTAATATTTATAAGTAGTTTTATTTATTTGATTAAAATTCAATTATTTAATTCATAATTCATTCCCAACTTTTGTTTCGAAGCTGACATGGAGCTGATGAACTTGTTAAACCTGGCTTGGGAGGGACTGATGGAGTTTATGATTCTGTTCACGAACATTGCCTACAAATCGAACTTTGGAATGTTTCTGGTCAGTTGCAGTGTGTCTATAATATTCCTCATGAATCTCAAAGCTGGTAGTATTTTGGTAACTGATTTGTGGAATGAAACACTGAGAACTCAAGATATTCGCGAGCTTCAGCTATCGCCAGTGAACATTGTGCGTAGATTGGTTTACAAGGTATCCGACCCTGATCACTTGGAGTGGTTCAATTATGATGTAGTGCCGCCTGCGATTACGATGAAGAATAATGGTAGCACTCTCATTATTAATATCACAACTAATCCGGATTGTCTGCCGTATTTATATGGCAATTCTTTTTTTGGCAACTACTTTTTTGTGGAGGCCATTTTCAAATGGGGCGGATCGGAGCATTTGATTGACTCACGTCGCTATGCGCTGGAGTTGCAAGTGTTGCATGCCACAAATCGACTCGATGCTCCCTTCGAATATTTAACCATCTCATATCTGTTTGTCGAAACACGACGCAAAAATGCAGCCATGGAACGAATTACCGAGTGTATTCCGGCCATTCTTACTGCCGGTTCAATGATCGAGCTGCCGCCCTTTGATCTGGCCAACCTCTTTTGGCGCTTCCATACAGGGTATTATAGCTACAGTGGGACCTATGCGAACGGCAATGCCGTCCTACCCACCCAGTGGTTCATCTGCAAGTCCATCTTTCACATCAGTGTCGAGCAACTCAATCAGTTTGAGACGCTTCGCAATTTTGATGGTCACGCAATTGCCTTTAATTCACGTTCAATTCAATCGCTGGGCGATCGACCTGTTCTATTAAATGAATACTTTTAATTAGAAAACAATTCTAATTTGTTTATTTTACATGAGAAAAAAGATCAATCAACTTAAGTGTATAATTTGAATCAACAAATGTTAAGCATACTTTTTGGCGTCTTTAAAATTGTATGACATTTTGTGTGAAATAGTTTGTAAAGTTTAATACCGAATATTTGTAAATTTAGTTAATATTGTAATTTTATTAAAGACTTACTAAACAATGTATTTTTTTTTCGAAGATTTACTGAAGATTTCTAGTTAATGTATTTGATCTTTCAAAATTGAACTAAGCTCCCAAAAGTATCCAAGGCATATTAATCTGAATTAAAATAAATTAAGTAAAATTCAATAAAACATATAAACATTTGTTTCTTGCCTTTTTGTTTAATTTAAAAAATAATTTCATTCAATTCAATAAATTTTAAAAATATCATTTTTTTGTGTTTAACATAACAATAAATTTTAAGGCTTAAATGTGAACTTTAGCTCGTCTCACTAAGTTTAGCCTATCCTGGGTCGATTTTCTGCAGCTGTAAAACAAAAAATAAATAAATATTTAGTTGCCATTTGTTTTTACTCAAAGTCAAAGTTATTACAATCTGGATTCGCACTGGCCATGGCCACAATCAGGGCCAAAACAAAGCCGCAAATACGGAAGAATTGCATTATTGACTAGACTAGACTGAATCGTTGTCTCTATCAAATTGTGAATCCGTCTGTCAACAGACGATGCTTTTATAGCGAGAATCAAGGCAGAACAATCGACTGGGTTTTGCCCGGCGTTAAAACTCAATCAATTGCAATCTTTAAGATCTGCAGTCAATTTCAATTCGATTTCAGATGAAAGACCTCTGTTCTGTCTGGGAATGCATTGAAGCACATAGTCAAAGTCAGTTAACATTCAATTTGAGCCAGACAACAACAAAATGAGAAAATTCTACTGCACTTTGGCATGTTTTGGGCCAAAAACTGTTTGAAATACTTTATTTTGGTCGAGTTAGAAACGTAAAAATTAATTTCCAATTCTGATTACATTTCGACCACCAGCTGAACCTTTGCCATCATAATTCTAATGGGCCATCGAAATTTGCTTTGATACCTTCACATGAAAGTGGAGTCCAGGAGTCCAAAAAGTCCTGGACCCCGTGAGTTGCCTTTGGCGCAAAATACTCCGGCGTAAACGTTGCAAATTCCTCAAACCATTGCATTGTGGCAACCGCAGTCCAAACAACGCCAGCAGTCAAGTTTACCAGCAGTGCTGACATTTTAGCTATTTTATAGCTAGATTTGTTTTTAAATTGCAAAGACAAAATATGATTTCAAGATTCTAATCTGAACATTTTTAATTAAAAAAAATTTGTACTTTTTTAGATTGAAAGATAAGTTTGTAAAAAAAAAATTTTGCAAAAGCTACAATCTTTTTAAAAATTCTTTTAACTTTAAATCTGGCAATTTAAAAACAAATAACCACTATTTATTAATTAATATACGTTAGAAAAAAAGTTGTTTCTCTTTTAAAATATATAGCGGTCAATCAAGATATGAAAATAATGAATACGAATATTTTAAAAAGGATATATTAAGAAAATTAGATTGTTTTTCCACAAAAACAATAAATAAAATGCATTTTTTTATCATGAACCTATAAAACTACCAAAATATTAGCTTTTTTAAATAATTTTGGATTTGTTAGCTATTTTTAGCTTTTTTAAACTATTTAGTTAGCTACTTTTAGTTAATTTTTTCATCTTGTAAGCTATTTTAGCACATGAAAAAGTACTACAAATTTATGTTTTTTCTCTCTACTTTCTTTTGATACAATTAGCTATTTTAGGCCTTAACACCTAACCCACATATTATCTTTTTTTTTATTATGAGACTATGAAACAACTAAAAAATTTAGCTTTTTTAATAATTTTTGATTTTATAGCTATTGTAAACTTTTTTTTAACTACTTATTTAGCTACATTTAGTTGATTTTTTTATCTTGTTAGCAATTTGAGCACATGAAAAAGAACGCAAATTGTATTGTTTTTGGTTTTTTGAATTTTTTGCTACTTTCTTAGATATATCTATCTATTTTCTTATTATAAAACTATCTATTTTAAGCCTTAAAATTGTGGCATCGCTGCCTAAAAGTTGTTGAAGCGACACAACTGTTGCCACATACACAATCGGATGGAGGCGGACATAGAAATTGTTTGTTAGCCGGAATTTGGTGCAGTTGAAAATCAAAAGGATTAGCTTGGAATTGGTATAGGAATTGAGATTGGGATTGGATGCTGGTTGCTGGTTGCTGCTCCTAAGAAATTGGCAGTCAGTGGAGCCGCCGCAAAGTCGCCGCCAGTCAAACGAGCTGTTAACCAGGCAACTTCTATTATTACAATTTATTTCAGGCGTAAAACCAGCCAAGGAAATATTTGCGGTAAAAGTTTAAAATAATTGTTGATGTAACGAACCATACAACGTAGTTGTGGGTGGTAGGGGGCGGTGGGCGTGGCAGTTACAATGGCTGTATAACAAAAGCAAAGCCACTTCCTTCTTCTTCACTTCACTCCGCTCAACTTCTCAACAAGAGGACAACCAAATAGTTTTCACTTTGGCAAATTGTTTAAAGTTCAGTCGGAAAATATGGCAAAATATGAAGGCGGCTCGAGGCTTGAGGTTTTGGCTATAAAGCCAAAGCATTGGCCAAGAGTCTATCACGTTTTGGCCCAGTTAGTTGACTCTCCGCTTAGCTCTTAACAGTTTTTAATCATTTAACGTCAGTTTCATATGCATGTTAAAAACTAGTCTCTGGGCATTTCCAGTCATATTTATTTACTATCAATCAATCAATGCAATAATAATAAAAACAACAACTTGAGCATTGAGCTAATGCTGATAGTGAAGCTTAGAAGCTTAAAATATAAAAAAAAACCTGTTCTCAGCGTCATTTCAATTGATATGATTGCAATTGCGTATTGAAAATGCAAGCAGTTTTAGCTGGTTAGTAGGAGGGGTACACTAAGAAATACCCTGCATTTAGAGTGGATGTAGTTAAAGTATTTTAAACTGTTTATACAAATTTTAAAATGTATAACTTAGGTAAAAATTAAAAGATTACGATTAAAAGAATACCCTGCATTTTATAAATGAATATATTAGAGTAAATTGGATTGAAGAGTTTTCTAATCTGTTTATTTTATTGTTTTTATTTTATTATAGTTTGTTATTATTTATTTATTTAATTTTATATCAACTATGTTCATTCAATACCAAGATTAAAAATAATTTTTAATTTGAAATAATAGTTACAACATTTTACGACTTGAAAGAATACCCTGTATTTTCAATGAACCCTTAGGTAATCAGTAAAATGTATAGATTTTTCATGCTGACCTTGACCGACTTTATAATATAATACTTTGCCTATTATTGACGTTTTAGGAAGTTGACCCGCAATTTCCTCATAATTAAAACTGGTTTTCATCAGTAATGCTAAGTCGCAATCATTTGAATATTGTTAATACTGATTACAATTGTAAATTTGTGTTTTTCATTAAACAATTATTATTTTTGAATAAATGACAAGCAGTTATAATCCATAAGAGGCTTAAGCTACTGTGATAACCTACCAATATTTATAATCCCGATTTGAACGCGGAAGTCTGTAGTTTGTAATAAATTTATAAATTTATTAGCAATTAATAGTATTGGAAATTTAGTTATTATTAAAACAAGTGTAATCTGCATTAAAGAGAGAGAGAGAGAAAAATATCTGAGTCTATAAAATAATTATATATAAAGAGAGAAAACTAGTTTTATATTTATTGAAGCATATCCTTTTATTATTTTATCTTTTTCAACCTCTATCTCCATACTTTTGCTCCTTTCCAAGTGCTCAACTGTTTTTTTTTAAATGAAATAAGTACAAGGAATTTTATACAATTTTATATATTTATTTTTATTCAAAGAAATGGCGACAATTATTTTAAATTAGAAATTTAACCAGTGCGAATGTATTGCACGTTGTCAGTCTGCACCAGCACAGTGCCAGCTGTTACGTAAATAAATAATTCAAATAAATAATTAAAATATTGTTAACAAATTTGGTTGTGGCTCTAAGGGACTTACGTTTGGGCACGGGCTCAGCGCTGGCCAGGGCAGCGAACATGGCCAGAAGAACGGCAGCAGCTTTGAAGAATTGCATATTGATTGAAGTTGGTTTGTTTGTAGAATTGATACTGATTTAATTCTGAGATGTGTGCGATCTTTTATACCTGCTGCGGCGTAAGGTGGGAAATTCACAGGTTAAAAGATCGCTGAGCAAGCGACAGATACAGATACTTAATCTGACGTTTATCAGCAGCACATTTGTTGATTACATTTAGTGGGAATTTGTAACGGGTTGGGTTTTCTACGCATTCGTGTAAATAGTGCATACATTATAGTTGCTTGCATTTTATATATGGAAATTGACTTAAATAAACGCATTGAATACCCTAGACTATGGGAAAAGAGGGAAATGACTGCAAAGGATGAGAAGACATTTTAAAGACTCGAAAGATATATCCTTCAAATCTCCAATTACCCAAAAAAAAAAAAAAGAAAAATCTGTAATTGATATTTCTAAAACCAAGTTTTCAATGTTATTGAATTTCAAAAATTTTAAGATATTTTTTAATTGTATAAAATTTGTTAGCATTTATTTATACTGTTGCAAATTAAAATAAATTTACGTCAGCCGATTTTTGTAACTCTCAAGATGTTTCAAATAAATAAAATTTCTGAAATTTAAGAAAAATAATATTGTTTTGAAATTTTGAAAATTTGAGTTCCAAAAAATTATATGTCTTAAATTTAAGGAATTTATATTTTAAGAACACAGATCAATTTTTTTAAAAAGCAAATATGATCAAATTCTCAAGAGATTTTTGAAAAATATTTGATATTAGATATTTCATTGCTCTAAACAAACTTCAGAAAATATAAACCTTTTTGAAATTAAAATAAAAAATAGCATAAAATAAATGAATATTTTTTACGAATCAATAGTTTACGTTCCAATCTACCTTAGAAAAAACAAAGGTTATATTTATGATTAACATACTCGTATTACCAGGAAATACATATATGGAAAAAATGTGGGAAGCTATGGAAGATTAAAATAAATAAATATAAGAAGATGCTGTTTTTATGTTTATATGTACGAGTATATATCATAGTAAAATATAGTATTCATATATTTTAGTTCATTATATTACAGTTTTAATATTAACTATAGTAAATATAATTTCATAGCCCATTTAAATAAGTAAACACACAAGTTATCAGTGCTGTCGATCATGTAACTGGGTATTTTCTAAGACTCTCGTCTGAGATTAGGTTGGAATTTCCAATGCCGCTGCTCTGGCCGTTTGATCAGCTATAAAAGCGCCGTTCGTCTCGATTGCAATTCATATCAAAACCAATCAGCAAGAATCCAACATGAACTGCCTGAAAATCTGTGGCTTTGTCTTTGCACTAATTGCAGCTCTGGCTAGTGCTGATGCTGGTAAAAATTCATTATAATTTCAATTAACCTAAAGCGATAAACTAATTTAATTAATTATTATTTAATTTTACAGCTACACAGGTGCTGAATGCTGGCGGCCATACTCTAATTCAAACGGATCGAACGCAATACATACGCAAGAACTAAAATTACCAGTGTATATAAACAAAATAATATGTGTAAATAAAGGATTATCTGTTATTGTCACGGCGCCAAATACAGTGTGCAATCTTTTTGGCGATGGTCACTCGAAGTCTAAGTTGTTGCGCCGATCGGTGATCGACCGAAGCACATTCGATTGTCGATATATCAGTCCAGACACAGGGTGACTTTCGGCAAATCAGCTGTGATCATTTTGTAAACAAAACACAATTGAATTGCAACGCAATCTTGATTTATACAATTGCAAATATTAAACAAAGTTATTATTTGATCAAAAGTCTACAAATTGCACAGGCACAATTTGTTTAGCGCTTATGCGCCAAAGGGATTATCTTATCGCCGTCTCAACAATACAACAGGCGGCAGCCAAAAGAGGAAGACAACAACAACAACAGCAGCAATAACAACAATTGCAGCACGAAGTTAGCCACAAAAGCCCAAAACCGCAACAAGCCACAATCGACAAAAATCATCAACACTGGCGCGCCACTCTTCAGACTCCTCTCCTCTCCCCTCTCGCTCTCTCCAGCTCGTCAGTTGGATTTTGACAGCGCCCAACGAGAACCGCAAACACCCGCGCAAAAGTCATGATGGCAGCTACAGTGGCAGCTGAAGCTATGCACCCACCGACTGCAAAGACTCTCAACGAGCTGCTGCAGCTGCCCGCACAGATGGCGCTCGGCCAAATTGAGTTGATCTATCGGGCGGAGGGCAATGCAAATTTGGTGCTGGCATTGCCGCAATTTAAAAAAGTTTTGCGTTTGCCAAAAATGATATCCAACAACAGTCAGTCTCAGTCTGAGTCTCAGTCTGAGTTCCAGTCCCAGGACAGGCCGGAAAAACAGCCCAGCGCTTCCGACCCAACTAAAGGTTAGAAATACATTTATACAAATCTACAGTATGGCAAGTAGTTCTTTTGACAAAATGCAAAATTTAAGAAGAAATTATACAATATTTTTTACAATTCTTAGAACCAGGGATAAAAACCGAAACGAATATCGGTTTCAGTTACGGTTTCGGCTATGTTCGCATTTAGGTTTTCGAATAAAGGTTTCGTAACCGTGAACCTCTTTTTGTATGTTTCGGTTTTGAAATACAGGTATGGTTTCGGTTCACAACAATTTTGTTTTTCAAAAATATAATCATTATATATATAATAACATATGTATATAATAACAATAATTAAAAAGGCATTACTTTCTTAATGTTTTTTTCACACATTTATTTCACATGTTCTTCAGTTTGATGTACTTTAGTTACATTTTAACAATTTAAATATTTCATTTAACAAATTTATTTTATTTGCGCTTATTTAGTTCTATGAAAATTCGAACATGAATATCACAAATAAAAATTCCAAATTAAACATAAGAAAATTAATATAAAAAATCAAAATTTAAAATGAAAAAAAAGTTTTTTATGTATTAAGCACGTAAGTAAACCCTTATAAATCAAACGGTTACTAAACGGTTATTTCGGCTTATAGATTTTCAGTTTTAAGGTTTCGGTCAAATAAACAATTTCTTTTTTCGGGTACGATTTCAGTTAAGGGTTTAAATTTCAATCGGTTTTTACCGGTTAAAGGTTACGGTTTCGGTTAGTATTTTAATCTCAGCTTAGAACAATTAAAAATTAGAGTATATAAAAGATAAGATTTATTGAATTTTGCATGTTTAGTCAAAACAATTATTTGCCCTACTGTACACATATATTTTGTTATTGTTGCTACTTTTTTTGGACAGGAAATGGTTGCGTGCAACTTCAAACACCACAGAGTAGCAACAACAACAACGACAGTTCCCAATTCTCATTCGCATCTTCATGGCAAAAAGCAAAAGGAGAAGCAGAAAGCAGAAAGCAGAAAGCAAAAGGAGAAAGCAAACTGAACTGAACTGAACTGAACTGAACTTCTTTCTGGTGCTGGCCAATTTGTGTATTGTGCCATGCTTATTGCTCGCTTGGTTGGCTTTTACTCCTTGTGCTTTGTGCTTACTGCTCCTAAAAGACTATATATGTATATATGTATATGTGTGTGTGTGAAAGAGGATATGTGTGTGTGTGTAAAGTCAGTAACTGTTTTTGCTTTTGGCCATTGCATCAAATGTGTTTATTTCATTTATCTTATTTGCTACTTTTCCCTTTTGCTTGTTGTAGCTGGCGTCTTGACAATGCCGGATTTTATGGCTTATATGGAGATAATGCGCCGTCTATTAGGAAATGAGTTTGTCTGCGAACCGGATATTGTTGCCATACCAAAGGAAAGCGATAGATTCTGGATAAACGAGCATATACGCGACCAAAGGCCGAGTGAGTTCATCCTCAGTCTCATCCTTAGTCTCATATTTATCCACATCGTCATCCTCATTGTTGCAAGCATTTTGTATTTGATCAGCTGCAGCTTCAAGTTGCTCTTAACTTGGCCTTTGGCATGTCAGCTCAAATGGAAGCGGAAGCAGCAGCAGCAGAAGCGGAGTTGGCCATTGGCCACTTTTGCCCAAAGCCCTTTAACCGCCATAGCAATCAATCATAAGCGAGCTCTCTCCCTCTGTCTCTCTCTTTCGCCCACTCTCTCTGTCTGTGCTCCAGTTTCTCAAATTGTACATCAAAATGTGCTGCATGTGCACATGGGACTGATTAGTGGCATCCTCGTGGCAGCATCCTTGCCGTGAACCGGCGCCACAGACGCAGCCAATAGTCGC
Organism: Drosophila recens; assembly: GCA_037043495.1. Lineage (NCBI taxonomy): Eukaryota > Metazoa > Arthropoda > Insecta > Diptera > Drosophilidae > Drosophila > Drosophila recens. Next base: position 31,894 of record JBAMBJ010002057.1, read on the forward strand.
AGCCATATATCAAAATTCGGTTTATGTTGCCAGCAAGTTGAGCAACTTTACATGCTGAATAGAAACATAGAGACAGACAGAGAGGGACAAAGAGAGAGAGAGTGCAACAGGCTGCATCTCCTGGTCCTGGTCCTGGCCCTGTTCCTGGGTCCTGGCCACAATTTATCATTGCCAGCCGCTAACCCAGAGGCATCTATATATCAATAAACGAGACTAGCCTTCTACACTGAGCTTAAAAGTTGTACACTAGAAATTAATACATTTTTATTTAGTAATTGTGATTTCTAAAAACAATATTTTTAAATTATAATTTATAAAAATGTAATTATGAAAGTAAATTCATTTAATTTATCAGTTTACATTTTTCATTTTTAATTTATATTAAAAATCCTTTTATAAGGATCTCGACAAATAATACTAAGAATGCCAAATTCGGGAAACACAAATTAGAAAAACAATACAAGGAAAAGTTTTATTGAAAACTAAACTCACAAATAGGGATGGCAAAAAAATTCATTAATCGATTATTGAATCATATGATTAATTTAAGCTACGCGATTATTAATTGCAATTAATCGACGAAAAATAAAAATAATCGATTAATCAAATGATTAATTTTTGTTATAGTTTTTTAAAATATTGTGTAATGCAATGCCATTGTATAGCAAAAAGAAATTAAGATCAATAATAAAATGCTCAAAAAATATAAATACAGTGGCTCACAGCTTAAAGTATGTAGGTCAAATTTTGATATTTAAGGCCATTTAATCAATGGGAAGGTCATTTAAATTCCGTTTAAATGACACAAAACTTTCTTTAACCCATTAAGTACCCTTCGAAAATTTCAAATTTGTGTAAAAGTCTACTTTTTCAACATTTTTTAACGATTTTTCACAAGAAATATTTTGATGCAGAAAATTTTGTTGAACAATTCTAAGAGTAACTGCAAAAACAAATGTTCAAATATATTTTTGCTACTATTTTTTTCCCTGAAAAAATTTTGGCAACGACGCGATTATTTGAACGAATAATCGATTAGTGTTTCAATTAATCGCAACACATTTTACGATACAATTAAATCGCCAATGGAAGCAAAATAATCGATTATTGTGTATCATATGATTAATCGTGCCATCCCTACTCACAAATAATTTTATGAGAACATTTAAAATAATTAATTTAAATAAGATATAGAATGAATTAAATTTTTCCTAAACATTATATTTTGATTGCTTTTCTCATTTCAATTTTCAAATTTAATGTACTCTTATTTTCTTCATTTCATAATTTTTTATATACCTATTTAAATTTTTGAATATTTCAAATACCTTATACTGCACCAGGCTTATGAAATTCCGTAAAATTTATACATTAAAAATCATACCTGAAATTAACTTAATATTTTTTGAGCTTAGTAATTTTAATCTTAATGAGAAATCAATCTTAAATTTTGTGTACTCCGTTTTTCTTAGTTTAATTTCATAATTGATGCTTTCTTTATATTCATAATTATTTTGATTTATTTTAACTTTTTTTAATTGTTCTTGCATCAAGTTAACGAAATCACTTTAATTTTATGTTTAAGAAATCATTTCTGAAAGGAAATTTAAGTTTTTGGAGTTTAGTAATATTAATCTTGATGAGAAATCAAGTTTATAATTTAAATTATAAAATACTTGCCTGTTTTGCTCTATGTAATCTCGACTGCTCTGTTGCACTTTTTGCATTCATGTTTGGCGCTTTTTTATTTGAGTTTTTGCTCTTGTTCGATTTGCAGTTGCGCGTCTGGATAAGGAATTTGTGGGGCCATTCGGTCTGATGCTGCCAGATGTGACCCAATTGCCTGCCACATTCGATGTTTTACTTGCCAATTTACAGGTGAGTTGCCCTTCCCACTATTCTCTCTACTCTCTACTCGATTCTCAACTCGCTCCTCATGTTGGGGGCGTCCTATTGGCGCTCGGCTCAAATATATTGTATATTTTGGTACAAGGACAATATTGGCCATATTTTTTTTTTCGCCCATATGCGCTCGCTTCGATTCTGCGGTTAAGCCAATGTCCAACTCCTAAAATATATATATAAACATATATATATATATACAATATATGTTTGTAGCTAAAGCTCTAAGCCAGGAGGACATTGAACACATGGACATTGGATACGGACATGGACATGAACGTGGACATCGAAGCTGAGGCAACATAAATCAACGGTTCTTTGTTTTGAATTAAAGTGGGCAACAGTGTAAACACATTGTTGTTGCTATTTGCTTTTGTTGTTATTGTTGCTATTGCTATTGCCATTGTTGTTGTTGCTGCAAACCTTGCCTGTACCCCAAAAAAATGCTTGTTTCGTTTCGGTTTGTGCGGTTATAAAAGACGCCGAAATTGCTTTGAAAGTGCCGCCAGAGCCAGCGAAATAAACAAAGCGGGAGGCTTGTTAAACTCTATTTTGATAATTGAGTAGCATTTGGTTATCAATTAAAAATAAAAATTTAGGCTGCTTTAAATTTACTTTAATTTATAAGAAATTAATAAATTTTCTCCACATTCCATATTTGGAAATATTACACAATTATATATAATTCAAATATTAATATATGTCAACTTAGTAAAGTACTGGGAAATATCAAAAATCATTAATATTCCATTACCATTAATTTTTCATTATCCCGATAATTATCATGTCAATACTTTTTTTCTATATATAGTATGACAAACTCTTATGTCTATGTCTCATCCTGTTGATTTCTTTAAATGCCTCTTACTTTTAATGTTCTACTCCTATTCTTATCCTGCGCCAATTAATATTTAATCAAAGTTCCTTTCATATACATATCCCATCCCTATAAAAATTCTATCAATAACAACTTTTTTATGTTTTTTAATAGTTCATCACCCTCAATATTCCATCAAAATTTCTTAAACATAAAAACATATCTGGCTGCAAATTATCAGATATGTTTTAAATGTAATCCATCTGAAATCTAGTTAATTCCACAAAAGATATATCTACAGACATCTTGACTATATAAAAGTTCTTCCTTTTAAAGCAGGCTTTGAATATGATCTTCATAACTTTTTTTGTTTTCCTTATTGATCAAAATTAATAAAATTTTTAGTTAACGACATCTGGCGTGAAAAGCTTGCAACTGTAGTAAAATTCACGCTAGATGACGCTAGCTAAAGTTCACAATATAGGGTATGTTGGTAGTCGATAAAGTGAAATTTGCTGTGGACTCTTCGAACTTCGGCCTCGTCGCAATGGTTATATATTCAATTTATGGCTTTGGTGCCAAAGCATTGACCGAAATAAAATTGCAAGTGGTGGAAAAAAACAAAAATAGTTACGGCGCCATAACTAACGCCATATTGTGTGCCGGACAGGATATGACTATGAGAACACGAACTAGGAGAGAAAGAGGAGAAGAAATGGGAGCAGGAATAGGAATTGGAATAAAAGGAAGAACTAAAGTGCCGCTTTTAATTGTGCCTTTAAATGTTAATTTTCAATTTCAACTTGGGACGAGAAAAGCGAGGATATGAGAATACCTGAAAGAGGTGTGTGTGGCAAGTGTGTGCTTGGGTGTGTGTGTGTGTGTTCAGCTCCATAACTCATCATACAATCAGCGCGGCAAACAACAACTTTTGTTTTATGTCGCAACAACAACAACAACCTGAACAACAACGACAACAAACTGGACAGTTACAGTTCACGTTCATGCTCCTGCAGCGATAACCTGGTCCTGGTACGGGTCCGGGTCCAGCTCCAACTCCAACTCCAATTGCAGGTCCTGCCTCCAACTGCCTGGACCTTCTGCTACTCTCCCTTTTTTTTATAGTATTTGTGTTGTTTGTGTTGCTTTATTTTTTTTTCCTCTTTTTCTGTGTTGTGGCACAACAACTTCACATTGCTTGTTGTTGGCATTTTCAAGTCAAAATGGCGTCAACGCTGTCGTTGCCCCACCTGCCACAACTGCCACACACTCCACGTGCAGCAAGGGCAACATTGAAAACAATAAAATAACAGCTGCAAGTCGAGGTGATCGACTCTTAAGTGCCCAGTACTCGTACAGACTTTTCTAGTTCAATCTGCATAAATATATAAAATAAGTACAAATAAAAATATTGAATAAATGTTAAGAGATATTAAAAAATAGAAATAGCAATAAATTTATAAAAAATAATATAAAATATTTTTGTAAAGTATAAGAGAGATTAAAATCCTTTTATAACCTTAACTTAGAAATTTTGTTTTCAGATTTAATTTCTCGATTTTTTTTAATTTAAAAAAAGAAGAAAACATTTTTTGAGTTACAAATATAGTTTAGTAGTTAAGGAAGCCGAAAAATAATTTGGTAAATTATCAGCGGAATTATTTTTTAATTGCGGTCCCGAATAAATTTGTATATTTTAGGGTTATTTTTTCAAGATCTCGTAGTTTCTGTGAATAATTTATTTTATTTTTATTGTTTATTTGTTTATTTATTAATTAATGAATTAATTTATTTATTTATTTATTTATTTAATGTCAACTTAGACAGCTGACTTTTAAAAATTAAGATAAAATTCATTGATTATATTGTTACATTATTAAATTATATTATTGTAATATTATTTTTTTGCATGCCATTTATATATATTTGTATATTCCCATTGTACTTTGCAAGTACCGGGTCTGAATTAAAAAAAAAGAAGCGAAATAAGAGAATAAGCCAAACGAAATAATTTGTAGGCAAAGGACATGAACACGGACATGAATGCCGACATCTGCAACGACTCCGAGTTCGACGGCAGTTCCAGTTCCAGCTCCAGTTGCAGGACAGCGAAGGAAGGGAAGCGAGGTGAAAGGGCAGGTGAGGGGTCATCAGGTGGTGCAGGTGGTGGGATAAACCGTCTGGGCGATACATATGCCATCGAAATAAAACCGAAACAGGGCTGGATGCAGTTGGCAAGTGATGTCAGCGATTTATTTGATTTAATGCCAGCGGGCGCAGAAGAGACAGAAGCGACAACAATGGACATGGAAACGACCTGCGATCTGGATGCGAGCTGCAATCCGAGCAACACGCTGAGACGAGGACGGGGCCAGCAAGGGTTAACCTTAACCCCAGACAAGTGCAGGTGTCGCTATTGCAGCATGCAGCTGTTAAAGGTAAGTGTGCACTGACTGTTGTTCCCACTGTTGTTATTTGATTTACAAACATTTTTCAACATCATTTGCCGGTGTCTCTTCCAGCTGCACACGGGCAAAATCAAACAATTGGGCGACTATTGCCCATTGGAGCTATTTTCCGGGTAAGTTTTCCACTTTTCAATCTGTATTTTCAGACGCTTCGCCTGCTGTGTTTTTGAGACACGCCTTTAAGTCATAAATTTCAATCTGCTCCATTTGCGTGTCCTGTCGTGCTTCATAATTCCAACACTTTCTGGCTGCTGGCTCCAGTTCCTTTCCCTACTTCAGCTCTTGCTGCTACACAGAAAGAAAAAATGCGGGTTTTCGGGATTAAAATTTTTACTAAACGTTGTCAAAAGTTTGATGATGTGGAAGTTTATTAAAAAAATATTAAAGTATCTTATAATTTTCTACTCAAATATAATTTAATTTGGTTATTTGTCAATTCT
>JBAMBJ010002061.1:0-48567 GCA_037043495.1 Drosophila recens
TTGATTCCGTGTAGTTATGCCACTTTGTATAGACCCAGCAGAGACAAGGACTATTCTTGGGGTTGAAGCTATCAAGCTCGTTTATTACTGCCAATGCAATTTGTTGACAAACATTCGAAACACGAACGAAACCACATAAGTATTTCTAATATCAATATCCTGTGTGAGTTTCCTTTGTTTGTCCATTCACGGATTTGCCCATAAACGGAGATTGCTGGAAGAATAACAAAATCAATGCGCTTAAACATTCTTTCGTAGTTGCTTCAAGGAAAACAAAATAAAACTAGTCGGCGGTGCTACAGTCGAGCGGTGCAATTGACCGTCGCGTGAGACCCCGTACTTATTATGATATCTCAAACAACAAAATCGATTTCGTTACACTAAGACTTTACTTGATCGATCGTCTTTATGGCAGCTATACGGTTAGGTATCCGATTTCCAACGTACTGCACAGAGTAGCGGGACCATCTTTTATGCATATTCTGTCATTCTGGTTGGTTACTAAACTGTGCAAAAGTTTTCCATAATATAAGACTGATTGATTACCTTTATAAATTTCGGCAATACGGTAGAAGTTCGATTCCCGACCCAAACTCTGGTCAGAGGTATGGGACCATCCCATATGTGATATTCCCGTCAGCTTCACCAGCGTCTCGTCAACAAAAGACTTGTACTAAGACTTGATCTAATGGTAGTTTTGGCATGATATAGTAATCCGATTTCAATCGGCTCTACCGTATGGGACCATCTTTTATGCATATTCTGTCAGCTCCACGGAAACATTCAACAGCAGAAAAGTTTTCCATACTAAGACTTGATTTTCGACTGATTGTTCCTATGGGAGCTGCAGCGATATAAACGTCTGCGTTAAACTCGATCAACATAGACGAATCTACAAACCGGGCCCGGGAGTCCTAGCTCTAATATGGTCGCCGAGACCTGGCGGCTTTACAGACGGACAGACGCACAGATACATACAAAAAGGGACAGATACACAGACGGACAGACATATAGATAACTCGGCCGTGGATGCTGATCAAGAATACATATTTTGCTTTTAGTCTTTGCCACGCCTTCTTCTGCCTGTTGCGCACTTTTTTTTTTGTGACAAAGTTAACAGACTCCCTTTACTTTTTTGAAGTACGGGGTCTCAATTAGAGTAACTGCAGGGGCGCCACATGCTGGAGGCACCTCTACGTCACCATATTAGTCATCTATGCGGCTTCACAGCCTAATAATAGAGGTCTAGTTGCCAATTGACGCTCTCTCTCCTTCCATCAACTTCTGACTCCTCACGTAACAGTTTCGCCAGGTATCATGGGTTACATAAGGCCGCCTCATTAGGTTATCAGTGTTTAGAGCCCCGCACAATGTTAAAGACGTTATGACTCGAGGGGGTCCGCTTTTACTGTTGTCACTAAACCATGGTGTCGTGCCCACTTAGGCCAGAAGGTAGGCGTGGGCATGGCACCTATGAAGTACACATGCTCTTAATCAGCAATCAACAGCCGAGCACTCGCTTTCGAGTCCTTAACGTCTGTCTGGCCGTCGTGTGAGCTGTCTGTACACGTCTGTCTGCCTGTCTGAATAACGGATGTAACCCATGATACCTCGGCAGACTACGTGAGGGGTCAGAGACCGCCGGAACTTGGAGATGTAGAGTTCGTCTATTATTTAGAGCTAGACCTCTGTGGCATTTTAGACAATATGAGAGCCGTGCATAATTCACTAGTTGACTCATATGGCGGCCATAGTATAGAGGTGCCGTCGAACAATCAAGTACGCCCGTCTGCATGTCTGCGCCGCACGTTTGATGATTTTTTACTAGACCCCGTACTTTAAAAAAGTAAAGGGGTCTATTAACTTTGTCACAAAAAAAAATGTGCGTAACAGGCAGAAGGAGGCGTGGCAGACCCCATAAAGTATATATATTCTTAATCAGCATCAACAGCCGAGTCGATATAGCCATGTCTGTCTGTCCGTCTGTCTGTCTGTCTGTCCGTCTGTCCGTCTGTAAGAGCGCCTAGATCTCAGAGACTATAAGAGCTAGAGACTCCAAACTTGGTATGTAGGTTCGTCTATATTAAGAGCAGATCGAGTTTGTTTTAGATTTTGGATCGGACCACTATATCATATAGCTGCCATAGGAACAATCAGTCGAAAATCAAGTCTTAGTATGAAAATCTATTTTGTTGTTTGAGATATTTCAACCAAGCTGACAGAATATGCATAAAAGATGGTCTCATACATACTGACCAAATTTGGTTGGAATCGAACTACTATATCATATAGCTCCCATAGGAACAATCAGTTGAAAATCAAGTCTTAGTATGGAAAACTTTTTTGCTGTTTGAGATATCTCAACCAAACTGACAGAATATGTATAAAAGATGGTCCTATACATTCTGATCAAATTTGATTGAAATCGGATTACTATATCATATAGCTCCCATAGGAACAATCAGTTGAAAATCAAGTCTTAGTATGGAAAACTTTTTTGCTGTTGGAGATATTTCAACCAAACTGACAGAATATGCATAAAAGATGGTCCCATACATTCTGACCAAATTTGATTGAAATCGGATTACTATATCATATAGCTGCCATAGGAACAATCAGTTGAAAATCAAGTCTTAGTATGAAAATCTTTTTTGTTGTTTGAGATAACTAAATTAAACTGACAGAATATGCATATGGGATGGACCCATACATACTGACCAAATTTGGTTGGAATCGAACTACTATATCATATAGATCCCATAGGAACAATCAGTTGAAAATCAAGTCTTAGTATGGAAAACTTTTTTGCTGTTTGAGATATTTCAAACAAACTAACAGAATATGTATAAAAGATGGTCCCATACATACTGACCAAATTTGGTTGGAATCGAACTACTATATCATATAGCTGCCATAGGAACGATCAGTCCAAATTAAGTCTTAGTATGAAAATCTTTTTGTTGTTTGAGATATCTTTATAATAAGTACGGGGTCTCTGACAGTCGAGTACCGCTCGACTGTAGCACCGCCGACTAGTTCATTTCTTGTTTTATCGAATCAATAACAAAAACAAAGATTCACACATTTTCCACCCTTAGGATTGTTTTCTTTTCTTTTCAAAATTCCCGTCTTGTTGCTCACTTTCAAAAATACGTAATGATCAGTTAACTTGCCACATGCCACATATCCGCATAATATTCAACATCTGTTGAGTCGTATGCAACTTCCCTCGATTTATGCAGCACAAGAGTTTGACCTGTAATAGTGATTTCATGGTAATGCTATTAGCAGTAACTTTTCACTCCGAACACCTTCTTTAGGGTACTGCGCATGCGGAAAACCGTCGAACCTCGCAACTTATTGTATTTACCACGTCCTAAGCAAATATTAGCTGAGAGTTGCAATGCCATGCTTAGAAGTGTTTGTTTTAGGGCTGTTTAGCTAGGGATTTATTTAGTGGTTGCCCGACACTGTCACACTGCGGTTATTGTGTGAAAATCTGTTTTTGTGCTCAGCGCTGAAATCTAATGACCAAGTAGGCATGTAAATAGCCAAAACAATAGCCTCAAAATGCCGTCGTAATGTGTTGTGTTGTTTTGTGCTGTAAATCAAACACTGTCCGGAAGTAATGCGCATAAATTGACAGTTGAAAAGCCAGGAAGATCATTTGGTTGGACACATGTGTACCTTAGTATCTGCACATTTTGCATATGATCATTTCTATATATTAAACATGTTCAAACTGAATGATTTAATTGCTTTCCCCTCTAAAGGCAAGAGTTGGATGACTAGATGATTCCAACATTTTATATGCTTATGTTTTACATATTATTTATATTATTATAAAAAATAATATATATAATACTGATTTTAGAAAATTCAAATCCCTAGTCATGAATTTTGTTGCGAATTGTTTTCAAAATTTGATAAATTTTAATTTCCTTCTCATCAAACACAAATATGTATGTATATACAATATTTTTTGCCAAAAATGTTTAACTTCAAATTTATTTGAGTTCCTAAAATGCAACCATGATATTAGAATATTCGACTTGTATCAATCGAAATAATATTGGGGATTAGATAAAACCAGGGATTAAAACCGAAACGAATTTGGGTTTCAGTTACGGTTTCGGTTATGTTCGCATTTAGGTTTTCGGTTATCGGTTACGCAATATCTTTGAATAAAGGTTTCGGTTCACAAAAAAATTTTTTTTGCAAAAATATAATTATGTTAATAAAATAAATATAATATTTAAAAAAGTATTATTTTCTTAATGTTTCATTTACACATTTATTTCACATATAAATTAAAATTAAAAATATTAAAGAAAATCAAAAATAAAATACAAAACTAACAAGACTTTTGAGTCGACAAAAATAAAAACAGTTGAAAATTTTCCGTTTTAAATTGTTTTTAGAATGTTTTTTAAATTTTTATATTAAAAGTTGAAAATAAATAATGTTTTTAAAATTGTATTTGAAAGTTATACCATAACTCTTACTTGCAAATTTTAAAGTTACAATTAAAAATAAAACCTTTTTTCAATATTTTTTATAAAAATTGGAAATAAAAATTTATTTTTGGATGTATGAAAAACCGAAATTAACCCTTATAAATGAAATGGGTACTAAACGGTTATTTCGGCTGACAGAGTTTCGGTTTAAAGGTTTCAGTTTTGGTTTTAAATTTCAATCGGATTTTACCGGTTAAAGGTTACGGTTTCGGTTAGGGTTTTAATCCCTGGTTAAAACTAGCCTCAGACTCATTTTCAATCGAAAACTGAAACTGATTTTTCATGCGATCACATTAAAATATATAGATGAAAAATACATTCTGAGTTTAAAATGGCATTACAAAGAACTGGAAAAGGAAAAGTTTATCTAAATGCAGTTCATTGATCAAGCGAAATGGGCGAAAAGTAAGAGGGGAATTTTTATATAAGTATATTAAAAAACTTTAAATGAAAGACAGAGTAGAAAATGCATCAGATAGTACAAAATGCATCTGATCGCGGCCCCTATTCGCTGTTGGCTGTATTTTCATCAATTCCAATACGGGAGGCCACAATTTGTATCGAATGGAGTTGCGTCACTTAATCCATTTAACTCACACGGCCAGGCGTCAGTTATGACGGAGACTTTGCTGTAGCTGTTGTTGTTCTTGTTGCTGTATTTGTTGTGGCACAGACAATGCGTTGATGGCAGCGTGGGGCACGCGACGGGACACGCAGCGCGAAGTCTCGAAGGCTTATTAGGTTAATTACGAGTTTTTGATTGGTAAATTAAGACCAACCGACCAAGCGACCGACATGAAGCGGGTTGCGACTCATTCGTAATGCGGCACGCGGCAAGCCGCCTGTCTGACTGTCCGTCCGTCCGCCCGTCCGTCTCTCTGATTGTCCGCCAGCCATTTCGAAATCAGTTCTCAACTCACTGCCTCAATTCAAATGCGTAAATAATTAATTTAGAGGCAATTCATGAGCTGCTGTTTGCCACTCGTTGTCAGTCCCAAGACCCAAGCCCAAGTATCTATATCTATGCTACTTGCTGCTGCCACAGATAACCCGCCCCCCGTTGCGTCCCATAACTTATCCGCGCTTCAGCAGACGGAATCATTCCCCAAGCCCAGCACAGTGGGTAGTCCAAAGGCAAAGAACGGATTCAATAGCTTCCAAGTTGGACTTAAGCACGAGCTATGGGAACTGACAATTTCCACTTCTTCCACGTGGGGGGGATTATATAAAAAAGAATTTGACACAACTCCAAAATATGATAAATTGTGAATAATTTACAAGACCTGTGAAATTTGTTTTGTTCGAATTCAGGTTGACGAATTGTTCCACATTCATTTCCATTCATTCGATCGGTTAATTTGATTCGCGAAAATCAATCTGTAGCCCTTTTTTAATGGAAGCTAATAAACAGCTCAGAGATAGCAATATGTTTGCACTATGACATTGTTATCAGCATTTGATAATGCATACACAATTATTACCGCAGCGCAACTAAATGTACTTGCATAGGACTTGTAATCGTCAATTCGGTTTGCGATGTCGCTGATAACTTGGCTCATTTATTTACGATTTTTATCTATTCTATTTGTTTGTGATGGTCACAAAACCCAAAAGTCCCTGATAGCCTCAGTGAACTTGGCTAAATGTAATTGGCACTTTACTGCTTTCTCAGTTGTATACAAAATATAACTACTCTATTTAATTTACATAACTTAACGTAACTTTTAAAAAAATATATTTTATTTCAGTAATAAATTTAAAAATGTATTAAATATTGTTAAAATAGTTGTTATTTTTATAATCAAATTTTCTATTTTTATCCTTTTTGTTAAATAAAAAAAAAAAATTATTAAAATTAAAGGGAGTTTCAACAGGAAGCCGACGGATTTTTAGATATACCTATCACTACAGAGTGAGTAGTCAGAAAACTCGGAGTAATAGAAAACACTGAAAAAACAACCCTTATTCCATTATAATTACGATGAAGCAGTCAGAATCGTAGAAAATATTGAGAAAATGTTTAGAAATTATCCTCAATTAATTTAATTTATAAAAATTGGCTTCCTTTGTGAGAGAAGTTTTACAAATAACACCCCACGAGCAATGTGGAATGAAAGTTCATTAAAAAAAACCAAAAAAAAATAAAAAAAAAATCCTTTATGTGAAATTTGATCTATTGTTTTCTAAAGGTGGAAATTTGCCGCTCCATATGACTAAAGACTAAATTTTAAGATACTACAAAAAAAGTTTTCTTTTATACACAATTTTGAAAAGGCTTTGCCTTAAGAGAAAAAATAACTATCCCTTTCAGAGAAAATTTCATTCTATCAAAGGAATTCTGAAAAAAATCAATGCATTTTAAAAAGATCTTCCCACAAAAAATTAAACAAAATTTATTTCCTATAGATTTTCTGCCTTCTTCTGACTAATAGCAGACTGTACTTGCTAAACTGAAACTATAACTATTCCCATAACTGTAACTGTAACTATGTAGCTGTAACGGTAACCGTAGCTGTACATAAGCAGATAAAATCGAGGACCTTTTTTCGCAATTCGTGTTTTCTCGATTGTACTATAATAATAACAAAGTTTCATTTCAACCACAAAAAGGATAAATGGCTCAGCTCGTAAATTCCTGTCTACGCATGGCAAATAAATGTACGTATGTATGTGTATGCTTATGTATGTACAATTTATGATTATTATTGTGGAATACACACACATACAATATACGTATGTAGACATATGTGTTTGCAGTACTTGCCTTGACACATAGAGGGCGTGACATAAAGCGAATTTTATTGCTAGATTGAAGACGCTGCGCTGTAATTTGAGTGTCTGTGCCACACTTATCTCCAATCGCTTCGACGTCGATTGAAAGCTCGCCAACTTGCAATTACACTACAAAACATCAAGTCACGCACCCACACACACACACACACTCAGATACTCCCTCACACACAGATACAGATACTTTCTCAGAGCACGCAATGACGAAATAAATCAAACAATATAATTGCTTCTGTTTCAACACCAAGTACACTACTTGGGGCATGCCTCGCACCTGTTCGATGGAGTTGGAGTCGGAGTCGGAGTAGCAGGAGTTCCATGTCGCAGGTATGTAGTTTCCCGCCTTGTCGTAGAGAAGCTTCCACACTTTTCTGCCAACTCAAATTTACGGCACGCAAGCTACGGGCGTAAACTTCTCTGTCCCACTGTCTGTCTGTCTGTTTGTCGTTCGTTGTTGTCTTCGAAGACGTTTTCGACAGGCCAACTGTCCTTTTAGGCCGCAGTCGATGTTGCCGCAGACAGAAACAGCACCTGCGGCAACTTGCAACCTGCGGCAAACTGAGGCAACTCGAACAGCTTGCAACTAACAGCATTTTGATGTTTAGTTCTGTTTTGTTTTCTTTCCGTGGCGCAGTTTAGAAAGTATCGATTCTGGCTGGATAAAGGAACAAACAAATTACTACCAAATAACATACGTATACAGTAGAGCTTCTGTATGGTGAACCTTTTCACAGCAAGACTCGCCTTATTGTGAAGTGATTTATACCCTATATCAGAATAAGGCATGTACATTACATCCAATAAGCTGAATTTTTACCAGTACTATTAAAGCCAACACATTCTAATTTTTTGTTACTCCGGCAATTTAAAAGAACAGTCAAACGATTTATAACGAAAACGAAACATATCCAAAGGAAAATTTGTTAATGAAGCATTATTTGGATGAAAGGCCAAATGTGAAGTTCAAAAGGAAGAAATTTAGTCAAAAACCTAAGCAAAATTGTATCGTTCACGACTCATAACTATAGCTTCAAAGCAGCGGTGGGCACGAAATCTAATTTCAGGAGCAGTAGAACAACAACTACAACAATACAAAACTCACACTGCGTTTTTGCAATGATGCTGTTGTTGTGAATTTGTATGACGGTCATAATGCCTCGACTTCAGCTGAGCAGTTGCTATGTTGTTAATGTTATTTGGCCCTTTTTTTATGGTAAAAAAATTTGTAATTTTATTTAACAGGCTTTCTGTTACCTTTGGGGCAACTTAATTTAGTTTTAAATTTGGAAAAAATCAAGAGAAAGGCTTTTTTTTGTGCGACTTCACGGCGTCGAATAGGCATAAATAAATTTGGGAGCAGCCGCTAGCTCCCAGAGCCAATGCGTGCCCACCGCTGCTTCAAAGGATCGATTCTGCACAGTAAAGATTAACTGTATCCCATTATAAAATTGTACTTGTACCAATTGTAATTTTAACAGCCTATATTTGTGCAATCGAAATTTGGAAGATCTTGCAAAAACCCATAAATAAATTAGTTGTAAGAAAAGGAGTACAGTAGAACTACTCTATAAAGAGCCAACGTTTTTTTGAATTGATTTCAATTTTGTTTGTTTGCCCTGTAGAGCAGTTCGACTGTACATTTACTTACTCTATTTGCACAATATATGGCGCATTATAAATGATACATGAAATGATAGTTTAAATAATGGCAGAGGAATACCCCTGATCTCTGTCATTATGGTCGGCCATTATGTTATTGGCATCTTTTATTTTGAAATGTCATTGTCAAAGTTTATGTAGTCCCTAGCTACCTAACTAACTACCCTACACTGCCCTACCTTCCTTTCCTCCCTTCCTCCTCATTTCCCCCTCCTCTTCAGGCCAGCTTAGAGATCTATGCCTTGCTTGCTCTCTCTCTCACTCTTCACGCAACGAGAGCGGTACCTCCACCCGTTTATTCGATCAGTCTCATTAACAGTCGCGCCGCGGGGTACGGAGTGCGGGGTATACGGATCCGGGTGTAGCATGCACCAAATTAGGGCCGAGGGCAAGGCATGGCTGCTTCTAAAGCGGGGTGGGTTTCCAAACTTCGTTTGGTTTGGGGTTGTTACGCCCAGGCCAATTTGTATATAATTTAATGCAACCAGAAGTATGTCGATGTCGTACTCGATGTCGTTGTCGTTGTCGTAGTCGCCATATAATGGAACAGTCTGTCTATATACACACACCATCCATCCATCCATTCATTATATACCATGCTCATAAAATTCACTCGAAATGCAGTTCAAAGATGGCCATAATTACACTTATCAGAGCTCAAGTTTTGTTGTCATGCACCTGGGGGGCAACTGAACGATGACTGAGCTAAACATCATCGAGAGCAGCATCAACATCAACATCACCATCAACATTGACGCCTATGCGCATCCTGTATCCTGCATACTGCACACTGCAGCCCGTATCCTTGTGAACTGCAAAATTGAATCTGTTATCGTTTCACAAACTCATTCACAAACTCGCATCGTCGCACCGTCGACGGGAAATGCGATTGGGATTGCCTTTTGACACGTCTGACTCTCTGCCACAGTCTCTGCCACAGTTTTTGCCTCTGGCGCTGCCTGCAGGATGCGTGTGGTGTGTGCGTGTGTGTGTGTGTTGCCATTGTTCCATACAAGTTAACAGCGCTGTTCAATTTTTCCGCACTAATTAGATTAAAGGAGGCTGCTACAGATGAATCGAATGGATTGATGACTCCACGGCAAATCTCAAATGGAATCGGCCAAAAAAAAAGGAACATCAACAAAGAGATTTGAACTGAATCCGAATTCCAGCATCCGCAACGACAACTCGACGATGATAAAATGGCCCAAAAAACAACTGGAGAAATACTTTAATCCTATTAGACATATAATTCAACAATAACAGCAACACATGTTGGGCCCGACAGGAAGGATAAAGCGGCCCGTCCGATTGTCCTTTTTGCGCCGATTCGAATGCGAATCCGAATGCGAATGCGACTGCAGTCAGTCAACCATAAAAAATAAGAATGAAAAAAAAAAACAAAAATAATATGTTTGCATCAAAGGCAAAAGGATAATGCGAGCAGGCAACGTGACATGTTGCCAATTAAACGCAAGCTCAAGTATATTCAACATATTCTAAGATCGAGATCCTTCGACAGGCTTCCTTGCTGAGAGATAATATTCATTAAATTGTATTAATAATATATATATTAATGAAATTATACTGAGAACGCTGACATTTCAATTATTTTACGAAGACCAGATACAAAATAAATCTAGAGTTAAGTGGTCCAAAAAATTGAGAGAAGAGTTGAAATAAGAAAAATTAATTGAGAATTGATCCAAAAAACTATCTAAAAACTAAAATTCTGACATTCTAATAAAGAAATTATACTGAGAACGATATACTAAGAAGATATAAAAATAAGGAGAGTTGTGATCCACAAAAAAAAACCTCTGTCATTTAAATAACTGAAGTGAAGAGCATCAAACATCGCCTACTTTTTGGTTGAACATATTAATTTGCTCATTTCACGGCTTTCAACATTTTCGGACATTATCCGGCTTTTCCCATATGTCTCTATCGAGTTAGTTGATTGGCTGATCGCCTGACAGCTCCTTTGTTCAAGTTGTTTGTCTCTTTTTCCCAGTCGGTTTGGCATTCAAATGTCCTGGCTGCCTTTTGAAATCCTCTACACAATAGGGATGCTGATGCACTTTCTAAACACATTTCGGGTACAGCAGCCCAAAAAGCCGCTTATGTTGGCCATATTTGTGCACACCGTAAATACCTTAAATTTTGCAACTTTATAATCATTCTAAGCGGATTTCCACAAGGGAAACCTGTTATGATTCGACAGCCTTTTTCCGTTTTTCCTTTTTTTCCTCGTATTTGTTTATTTGAGTTCTGTAAATGAGATACATTAAGCGAGACAATGACGTCGCTTGCCAATTAAATTTAATGCCAAAAATAATGCATTGTTCGGTCCAAACTATGCCGTACTAGCGTCCCCGTTTTAGCCACAATTCAGACGCAGACATATGAGAATTTCTCTCGCAGCATACGAGTATAATATGTAATAAGCATATAGAATAGCTTATTGTTTAGAAACTTTTTTAATATAAACATGAATATGCATACAGGATGAGGATGGGGCTGGGAACGAGGACTTTTTCCTGCCACTGCGAGTTACTATAAAAATAAGGCTCTTATTGTTAATCAGTTAACAAAAAGTGCGACTGGTGGAATGAAAATTGAATAGCATCCAAAAAGTTGGCGGCACAAAAAGAAAAAAGAGAGAAGAAGGAAAAGATATGAAAATGAAAATGCAATATGAGCATTAGGGTGTCCCTTATTTGGTCAAAGTCAATATTTTAAAACGCATACGGGCTAGTTCTGTTCATTAAGTCCTAAAGCACTCAGATAAATTTTTTACCCTAATCGGGGAGTGATAACCAACGTGCCGACCCGGACCGAAAAATTTTAAAATTATATGGGACAAAAAAATTTTTTTATTTTTTTTTTAATTTTTTTTTTTTTTTATTTGTTTATTAGGTCCTAAAGAATCCCAAAACCAAAAAGTTTTCACCTTAATCGGAGTACGAGAACCCATTCAAATTTGCATCAAAACATGAAAAATCATCGAAAAATGTATAATCAGTGTTAAAACACTGGTTTTTGATGTTTTCGATGCAAATTTGAATGGGTTCTCGTACTCCGATTAAGGTGAAAACTTGGTTTTGAGTTCTTTATGTGACCTAATAAACAAAATAAAAAAATATAAAAATTAAAAAAAAAATTAAAATTTTTTTGTCCCATATAATTTTAAAATTTTCCGATCCAAGTCGGCACGGGTTATCATACTCCGATTAAGTGCAAAAATTTATTTCTGAGTGCTTTAGGACCTAATGAACAGAACTAGCCCGTATGCGTTTAAAAATATTGACTTTGACCAAATAAGGGACACCCTAATGAGCATAGAGTAAACTCCTACCACGTATGGGAAAAGCACAAAGCACAAAATCTGAACAAAACCGAAAATATTTTAATGACAACACCAAAAACCAAAAGTACGCAAACAACAGGCCATACCAGGAATGGTACGGAATGGAATGGACGGGCAGAGCGCCAACCACCAGCACCACAAGACAAGAGTACCAGAAGTACCAGAAATACCCACAACAACCCAGCAAAACAACCATACCCCGAGTTGTAGCATTAACCGACACCCGTTTCCATTATGTGCTCGTCGGTAATTATTTGCATAAAAATATATGCAGAGGGTCTAAACAAAACAGTTTAGCAATCAATTATGAAAACACGTTAAATAGGTGAGTGCGAGTGCAAATGTCGCCGCCAGAGGCAGAGTGTAAGCAGAAAGACATACAGACAAAGGCTGTACAGAAATCCGCACAACAAAGAGAGGTATGGGCAGAAAAACAGAGACAGAGACAGACTGAGAGTCTCAGAGTCGCTGAATAATCGACAGATGCATGCGACTCTTTAGTCTATCTCTAGTTGGGAAAGGAAAAGAGGCCCATCAGGGTTTACTCCTCGTACGCACACGGTACCTCTATATAGATACTCTTATATTACATACATACAGTGAGTACGCGTAATGACCGGCCACAGTGTGTCTTGTCTGTCTGTGTGTCGCTTTGAGTAATACGATAAGTGAAAACAAATATGCGAGGCGACAAAGGTTTGTTTACACAACTAAACAGAAAACAGAATACTGAATACTGAAATCATGAAATAATGCGTAATGTGACGATGTCGCTGTAATGTGTACTCGTAAATGTGTAAATGTTTGGCATATTTTCAGAGATATCACTTGGTTACACACTCACAAAACGCTTCTTCAAAGTATCCAAAACATTTTCCTCTATTTGATTTCCAATACTTTCAATGTAATCTAATGCCGTTTACACTTGTACGAGTATCTACCAACTGAGTATTACTTGAAATTAGAAGTCAGTAACAGCGACATCACTTCCATTGGTATTTGTAAATATTGAAAAGATTGACAAGATTGGCCAGCGAAAATTTCTAAGAATTTTGTAGCATCAGTTCAAATTTCGTATTGCAACATTGTAATCTTTTTATATCTGTGTTTGTCATTGAATTTAAAATTTAGAAAATAGATTATTATCAATTATAATATTAATTAAGTCCATCATTAGTTCATAGTGAATAAAAAACATAATTTATGGTTTTAAAACTATGGAATCAATATGAAATAAAAATATATAATTTTATTTACTGTATGAGAAACTACTAATAATGAAAAAATTAAATTTTTCATTTCATTTTTTTATATAATACGTTTTTTGTAGTATATTAAATTTATGCAAATTAATTTAATTCTATTGAGTTGAGTCTGGATAAAATATATATAAGCATTAAATTTTCATAGAATGTACATTAATTCTATATTTAATCATGTAAAACTACTGAATTTACAATCGAAGTAAAGCTGAAGAATAACGAAATATAGTTTTGTCTGTTAAATATAGATTATATTTACATTTTCTTTGTTTCTAGTACTGTAATACTAACTATAACATCTACTAATTGTATAATTAACAAAAATACGTCTAAAAACGCATGTCTAGTGTCCGATTTTTCATATTCAATATAATTATTTCAAAAAATTACAAATACAGTCGAACTTCTCTAACTCGAACTTCCCTAACTCGAATTTTCTCTAACTCGAACAAAATCGAGTGGCAATAGCGTTTACTGAGCAAATTTCATACAATTCTGTCTCCCTAACTCGAACTTCCCTAACTCGAATTTCTCCCTAACTCGAACAAAAATATTGGCCCGTACTTCTGTAAGTCGAATTTTTCGGGAAAATCTCCAACAAAGTTTGAATTTTTTTTCGTTTCTATTTTATACTTTTGTTACCGGATCGTTTGAATATGTTATATTGATTTACATTAGCATATGGTGATGAAATACGATAGAATATTGCATCAAAAATTACTTAAGTATGTGAAATTGCTATAGGAAAGATGTTCGTAATGTACTTCTTTGTCAGCGCATCAGTGTACTAAAATGTTTTAAGGGAATATTCAAACTTATTAGTAGTTAAGAAATTTGAAAGTAGACCAAATAAATTAAAGTTGCTGAAAAATGTGGTATATCAGCAAAAACATTTTTCATTATATTTAAAAATGAAATATTAATTATGATGACATTTGAATAGGGAACTTATTCTGGATACGTCAAAAGAACGAAGAAACCAATTTTTGAGAATATTAACAGGTCTTGAACAAACTGGAATCCCTTTTTGTTGAAAATAACAGAAAAAATTGAAATTTGAATTGTACTTATGAGAGGAGTTGAATGCATTTATAGTTTTTTTAAAACTCGAAGTCTCCCTAACTCGAACTTTTTCTTGGATAATGGTGATTCGAGTTAGGAAATTCGACTGTATTCTAAAAAGTATCTTTAATTTAATCATACTGTACTAGCATCCATGATAAATTTAGATAATTTTTTAGCAACTATTTGACACACGTAGTTGGCGTTCACCTGGTGCTTTAGGTAATTCAGTGTCTACATGAAAATAACATTAGATGGGATGGAATTGGTCACGATGACACTTTCATTTTACTCAAAAAAAGCTAACGCAACAAACCTACCACGATTTATGTTTCTACAGCCTGACTGAAAATTGCTCTCTGCGCGCTTCCCCTAAAAGGAAGTTTTTTTTTTGTTGCTACTGTTTTCTTCTTTTTTGCCTCTCTTTCTTTTGCAATGACCATAAGCCACGCCCTGTGCATGTCGAAGCGGTGCAACAACACGAACAACTGTTAGATACGAGAACCCGGAAAAAAACAAAGGGAAATAAAAAAGAAAATTGAATGAACGAGCCAAGATAAAACACTTAAACCAAACGAAAAACATCGATAAAAAAACAGCCACAAAAAAAAAAATAGAGAAAAAAAGAAGCACGAAGGCCGAAAAGAGAGTTGCCAAAGGTAACAAACCTATGTATGTACAATGTTTTATGAGCGAACCGGGCCCGAATCGTGGCCAAAAAGGCGGAGAACCAGGCGGGAAGGGGAATGGCACATGTCCAATATTCACTTAACGCGATAAAAATGAACTAGGAACAACGAAATCTGGCAGAGAAGAAGGTGGCACGGATGCGGCAAGGGGCATGTGGTATGTGGCAAGCGGCGCTGTGGCAAAAACACACAAAAACATCAGTTACACTTTGTTTAGTCGTTTTTGCCAGCGACTCCAACTGGACACACAGATACGCGTATGCAGATACTGCTACAGATACATATAGATACATTTACAGATACAGATGCATACGGACATACGTGCGCATAGCTGTATCTTTATGTGCTGCGTGTATCTATTGAAATGCCTCCCAGTCCAAAAGGGGAGCTGGAAATTGGGTGGTCAACGTAAAAAAGATAGCGTGGTTAAACGCGCTTATTTTCGGTTTATGATTAAATTTATTACTTGTACCGCCCAACCACAACGAGCCAGCAACAACAACAACAACAACGCACAGGAAAAACAAACTGAAAATTAAGGGAGCTTGAAATACTTTGTTTTTCCTTCCTTTTTTTTGTTGTGGGCTTGCCTGAAAATTAATTAATGCCTAGACCCGAACAAACAGCAAAGAAAAGGAGAAGAAAACCCAAAAAAAAAAAACAAAAAACAAGAAAACAAAATGAAATGTATGCTAACTTTATATAATTGGCCATTCTTTTAAGCTTAGACTTGTTACGTTTTTTATGTACGTAACGTCTAATTAAACAGGTCAACGGGTTGTTCGATTTGCTCCGAGAGCAAGCGAGAGAGTGAGAGGGAGAGTGGGAGAGAGAGATAGAGTGAGAACTTGGGCCATTCGCAAAGTCTTCGACTCTGACTCTTGACTGTTTGTTGTTCACGTTAACTGTTGCAGTAGCCGACGACATGGCAACTGCATCTTAACCCCCTCTTCCCCCCTTCTTACTGGGACTGCAAGTGCGAGTGAGATGGAGAGAGAGAGCAGCCAACAGTTGCGAGTGCCTCCTTCTTTTTTGTTGTTGTTGTTGTCTGTTGTATGCAGCGACAGCTACAGATACAGATACTGACTACATGGCAAAAGTATCTTTTTATCTGCTTGCGCTGTGTGTTTCTACGATTGTGTCCGCAGGGATGTGGCACGACTCTCGAGTCGAGTCGAGTCGCCTCGACTTGTGGCGCTAGCTCGTGCTCATCCCGTGTGCTCGTCCTCATCATCATCCTGGTCCTCGTCGACATGTTCGTGCTTGCTCGCTCTGCCCTTAGCTGAAACTGAATCTGAATCTGTATTTGAAACTCTTCTTCTCGTTGCTCTTTTTCGTCTGAGCACAAAAAAAGGGGGAATCCCCTCACTCTCCTGCTGCCCCTCCCTTGACTGCTCCACTCGACAGTGCTTGCGTCTCGTTTATTTATGATTATCTGTGTACAACTTGTTTCGTGTTCATCGCATGTCGATGCCGAATGATGGGTGTATAGGCCATGAGCATCTATCTGGTTTGTTTGTTTGTTCGTTACACCCTATAGCATTAAACCCTGCCCCGAAGCGCACACATGTACATACACGTACATACGTTGTATGTATCTGTACCCTTGTTGTATGTACAACAACAACAACAGCTTTACAGATACAGATACAAGTACAATTGCAGGCAGATCAAGCAAAAAAAGAAGAACTCACCTCGGGATCTTTTGCTTTATTAATGATTTTTCCAGAGTTTCTTGGTTGGTTCACGAACTGCAGTTGAGCTCCTCCCCTACACTGTTAGAAAACAAACGGCACTGAAAAAAGATAAATAAAAAAAGGATTTGTTCAATAATGTTAATAAAAATAAATCTAAATAAAAATTGCAAACTAACAATTATTTTCAAATTTTTATTTTAAAGTTACGAAATTACAATTATTGTTAATTTATTTTATTTTTATTCAAAAAGTAAAAAATAATCGTTAAAATTCATTTTTTTAATAAAAGTAGATTTTTTTCTGATTTTTTCAACAAAAAATTAAAAAAGAGCTATTTTAGATTTTTATTGTAAAAGGTACAAATAAGAATCTTTTCTTAACTTTTAATAAAAAAATTAATTTTAACGATTATCTTTGACATTTTAAATATGAATTAAATTTGATTTATATCTTAAAAATGGCTGATATCGATAGTTCCGACTAAAATAGGAATTTTGGTGTTTACCATTTTACTGTAGCATATTTCCTTCACTTTGATTTTTTTATTGAAATAAGCATTCAAACTCTTATTTGCAGCCCCTGAATAAATCTTTAGTTATACAAAGTTCTTGTATAATTTTGGAGCTCACGGCAGAAACGAATATTTACAGCTAATTATGTTATCATAGAACAAGTTCATAAAATTTTAAACTAAAAGTTTTAAATCTTTAATTTATTAAAATTCAAATTCCTAAGTGGTTCTTAAATCGTCAATCTCGACTTTTGTAATTTCAATCTTAGTTTTTCGCTCTGTGTAGTGCAGCCTCCTTCGTTGCTTTGAGGTTTCGTATTTAGCATATTTTCAAGCAAAAGTCAGCAACTTCAACTTCAACTGTCATTTATCCCAAACTCTTCTCTCTCACTCTCTCTATAAATATTTAATGCATGTCCTTTTCTTGTGGCTATATCAATAACTAAAAAAGGGAAAACTACGTTTGCTATCAAGAAAAATCAATCAAATATCTTGAATAAATACGAACACACACACACATACAATCAAATTCAGAGTGAAGCGTTCTCGAGAGGACAAGCACGTACAGGACGAAACCGCAGAGAGACAGCAGGATACACCGAGGGAAACTTGGTTGGGGGGAAAGGAGACATAGTCAATAGGGCGGCTGGGAACAATAAAAAGCGCTGGCATTTGAAAATGAATCAATATTCGCCTCAAACAAAAAAAAATGAAAATAATAAAGGAAATAGGAAAATCCAACACGCATCTTTATCCTTTATCCTGACCGCGATTCCGTGTCCCACTTGGAATTAAAGCTTTTGTGTTATGTGTAAAGTCAAAGGCAAATTTAGCATCTACACCTTTTCATTTGTATCTATTAGATTAAAATTCATGTCGACGCACACGCACTCGTCGACGCGCTAAAGATACATATATGTACATATGTATCTATGAACTCTTGTGTTGTGTTTCTAGCAAAAGATACAGTGTAAAAAGTGGCAAGAAAATTGAGCTGGAAGCTCACAATCATCATTGGCTTTGTGCAAACACACACACAAACACACAGGGGAATTGACAGCAACAACAACAACAATAAGAAGAAGAATATGAGAAAGAGGAGAAACAACAACAACAACAACAACCGCTGCTTCTGCGTTTGCTGCTATCTACAACAGAACACGAACAAGAACAAGAACAACAATAACAACAAGGCGGTGGCAAGAAGGGGGAGGCGGGAAGGCGTGGTTGGCGTGGCGTGGCAAGTTGAAGCTTGCCACCAATGCGAGAGTACGAGTTACAGATACACAGATACAGAGATACGCACGCAGTTGTGTGGCAACAAGAAAAATACAAAAGATACAAATGTATCTCGTGTTCGAAATATAAAAATCGTTAAACAAAGACTGACGTTGTTCCTGGATTTTCGATCGACTGCGAATGCGACTGCGACTAACGACTGCGGCCAACGTCGACGTCGACGTCAACGACTGACGCTGACTGAATCGACTCGAAGCGAGTCAACTCGACCCGGTCCGCGGGTGGCAACCTCCCGTGGCATAATCTAGCCTTCCCGCTTTTGCTGCCGCCAGTTGGAAGTCGTCGGTCGTCGCTTTTTCAGCTGCAGAGCTTTCTCTCTTTCTGTGTTGTGTCCCCTGGTGACGGCCCCATAGCGCCACTGAGCGCCCGCCTCCTGGCCTCAAGAGATGTCGCTTCCTGCCACTGCCACTGCCACTGCCACAGCCACTGCTCCCATGCCACCATGCCACATCCACTCTGCACCCATCTATGTCGCTGCGGTGGAAGCTGCGGCTGTGACTGTGGCTGTGCCATCAACTTCTGCTGCTGCTGCTGCTGCTGCTGCTGCTTCCATCTCCTGTGGCAAGCGCGACGGCATTTTGTGTCCCTCGCCAATGACTTAATGTGATCTGAATTTGTTGCAAGCAGGCCAATTACTGCCACACAGCATTCGCCATATGCAAAATACGCCTCGGTCTCGGCATCGTGGCAGGTCACCAGGCTTTGCATTGTTGTGCCCTTGTCACCTGAGGATCTGGGAATCTGAGGATCTGTTCATAGCTCGCTTGACTTCTTCTGCTTCTTCTCCTTTTCAAGCATACACACACACAATCACAATATGTTTCGGCCCGGATTAAAAGCCATTCTCTGTTTCGCATCTGCAATCATCATCATCTTCCTTTTTTTAATAAGGGAGTCCACTTCGATGAATACCAAATTGGATTGCATTTGGAAGGCATCGAAGCAAAGTTGAAATTGGGATAAATTAGATATAGATACATATGTATATATATTTATTTGTTTTCTTTTATATCCTTTTGAGATATTGTTTCTAAATTATAGACGGTTTTTTGTTAGTTTTCATTTACTAAAATCAAATTATATTTAAAAAAAAATTTTTTTTTTTAATTTGAATCAAATCTTTTATAAATAACAGAATGTAATGTATAATATATTTATACAGTTCTAAAAAGAACTAGTTTGATATCATTAGATAAATAATATTTATAATAATAATAATAATAATAATATTTAATAAGAGCTAGGGCTAAAATTTTACATAAAAATTGAAATATAATAATTATTTTTGATTTTTATCATATAAATTAATTTTAATAAATAAAATTAATTTTTTTTAAAAAAATTGCAAATAAAAGTTTATCCTGTTTTCGAATTTGGCGTTCAAAAATAACATATGTCTGTTTTTCCCACTCTTCTGGGACGCTTTTTTGTGTTTCAATTTTTTTTTGAAACTTTTAACTATTATTTGCAGTCCCTGATTAATATACAAAATTAAAGTTTTTAATTTAAATTCCTGTTTACATTTATATTCTAAATGTAAACTTTATATTAAAAATAAAAGAATATCGGTTTTTCACAAGAATTTAGATTTTAACTAGATTTCCAACGATTTGAACCAATGTTGGGACTAGTCCGAAATTTATTAATATTGGATTAATTGTAGTTTCAATTTTAATACAATACTTAAAACTTTTCTAAAATTAAAAAAAAAAAATACAATTCAATATACAATACAAAAATATAATACTTTATAATAAATAATAAATAATAGGGGAATTTAAAAAAAAATGAAAACTATTAGAACCTAAGTTGTGTATGTCGGTATTTGTTTCCTCGATATTAGATTTACATGAAATTATTAAATTTAGTTCCTAATAAGATTTACCGGTTATAGGTTTATACATACTATCAGTAAATTTCAATATAGTCTTATATAATTAATTTTATGCTATCAAATAAGAGTATATTTCTCTTTGATGGATTTCGGAAATTAATTTAAGAAAAGCCCTATAAGTTTTGTTCTTTGAATACCTAAATTTTGGCTTGAAAAATTTTCCAAAATTTGAAATATATCAATTTTTAACTAGATAAGATTTTATTTTTTTAGATTTTTATAATAAAAATTGTGACTTCTTTTGTGTGCTTTAATTATAAGAAAATAAAAAATAAATTATTTAATTAGTTGTACTAATAAAAAAGTCTATGCTGTGAATGAATTTCCAATGGTACAACATTATTATCGATGATATGCACCTCTCTTCATATCATCTAGCAGTTGTTAAATGTCTGTGGAATCAAGCATGCGTTTGAAATGGGCAAAAGAAGAAGGAGGAAAAGGAGGTGATGAAGAGGGGGAGTGGGAGGGGGAAAAAGGCGTGTCACAGGCTGTGGTAGTGATGTAAAAAAACATCGATGCATCGAGCATCGATGTTTTTTCAGCGATGTTTCTCGATGTTTTCCGATGTTTTTGTTGATGCCGATTTATCGATGTTGCATGGCGATGCATCGATGTTTTGCAAAATATCGGCTGACGCACTTTCAACACGCCATTTTCGCCGCTCTGGCAATGAGTTTTTAGTAATTTGGGCAGTGTTTGCAATGCCTAAGTGAGTAAATTTATTTAAATTGGTCAGAGATACTATAGCTACTTACATACATATGTCTTTTCAAAGTTCTCATCAAAAAGACCTCTTGAAGTTTGTGTTTATACTTTTAAGATAAAAACTGTTTAAAACTTTAAAACTGCTATGAAAGCATACGATTTTAAGAGAAAATTACCTTCATTAATCTAAGAAATTCTAGTTTTCTTCTAAAAATGGTATGGTTTTCAAACTTTAGACATACATCGATGCATCGATGTTTCGACCCGATGTATCAACCAACATCGATGTTAAATTTTAAAAACATCGATGGGCATCGACATCGATGTTTCCACTCAAATTTACATCACTAGGCTGTGGCATAACCGACTCACTTACATAAAAGTGACTCGTACAACAAAGTAACTTCATTTAAATGCTGTAAGAATTTGTTTTCTGCGTGTGCGACACACGCTGCCAAGGGGGTGTTAAGGGCAGGGCAAGGGGAGATCGGGGCATCGGGGGAGGGGGGTGATACGTTGCTAAGGTGGCAATATAATGCTTTAAATGAAATTTCAGCTGCAGCAGCAGCGAACGAACGAACGATTTCCATTCAAATAGCATACATATGTTCATACATCTCTACATACCCAATGAATCTATGTACGAATACGTAAATGTAAGTGTAAGTGTGTGTGCTTGTGTGTGTGTGTGTGTGTGTAATTATCTTTGTATAAATGTTGCTACAAAAATGATTCAACTGCGCTCTCAGTCACTCCACTCTCTTGCACTCGCTCTCTCACACGCGCGTTGGGGCCAAACGCCATACGCCATTTGTTGGGCTCCCTTGATCTTGCTCTCTCGCTCTCGCTCTCACGCTCACGCTGAGCTCGAAGCGTCGGCGGCGCCGTCACTCCTCACGAGTGGCGTTTCAATTAATTAGAAAAAGTTAAAGAAACCCCCCGTCCCCGAACAGCAGCAACAAGAGCAGAAAATACAAAAAGGAAGGAGGCAGAGCGAAAACAGAAACAAAAAACAAATACGAGTGTATCTCCGTAATAAAATGTAAGCGCGCATGCAATAGCAGCTGCGGTGGCGGTGGCGGTGGCAGTTGCTATATCGGTGGCACTGTCGGCGCCGGCGGCAGCAGCGCGGAAGATGCCGCCAATCCAGCCAAAGAGAGCCAACAGTTAACGTGGTCAGCAGAGGGGGCAGCGCCAGCAGCAGCAGCAGCAGCTGAGGATGATAAAAACTGAAGCTGAAGCTGAAACTGAAGCAGCAGCGACAGCAACAGCAACAGCAACAGCAACTGAACTCAACTCGACTGAAAACCGTGGCCCACCCCTTTTACGAGTTTTGTTCATGTTCATCAAGTTTTTTCTTATTGCCATTACGGCGAGCAGTTTGCAGTTTTCCAACGCTTCGCTGTTGTTGTTGTTTATGGCAACAAATACTTGCACAGCCCCCCTCCCACACACACACACACTCTTCACCTTCTGCAGCTCAACAGCTTCGACTTTCAGTTCGGCAGCAAGTAGCAGCATTGCAGCAACAACAACAGCAGCAACAGCAACAATAAGAAGTAGAAATAACAACAAAGGCAACAACAGTGCGTACAAATACATACATCGGCATTTACAACAACACGCAATAACAGCCATTTTTCTAGTTGTTAAGTTAATTTTTTCATGTTCTGCTGGCTCGCTCGCACTTAACACGCGGCAACAGCAACGCGGCACGAAACCAAACCAAACCAAACCCGCACTCGTAGTCGGAGTCCACACGACGATGTTGACAACAGCCAACAGCCAACAGGCAACAACCAACAAGCAACAACGAGCTGAGCAAATGCGATTCGTGGGGATAGCACTGGCACGTGCTATCTCGCTCTAGCGCTCGCCCAACACAATATCCCAGATACTTTATTTATGGTCGCAACGAGCAGCAGCAGCAACTCAGATAATTTTTCTGCTTTCGTTGTAGTTGTAAATGTAGCTGCGGCCGATGTCGATGTCGATGTCGCTGCCTCTGTCGCTGCCTCCGTCGCTGCCGTCCCTTTGCTGCCATCGTGACGCAACCGGTTCTCGTTTGTTGTTTTTGCTCAGCAGTAGCAGTAGTCAGCAGCCCGTCTCGCTCGCACTCGCGCGCTCTCTGTGACAAACAGCCAGCCCACTTTTAATGATAATCATTATTGCCGTTGTTACGGTCGCTGTTCGTAGTCGTAGTCGTTGTTGTTGTTGTTGTTGCTCTTTTCTTGTTGATACTTTTTCTGCTCTCTGCTCTGCACGCACACACATGTATAGCAAGAGAGCGCAGCACACACACACACACTGGCAGGCACAGGCATACGAATTAGGGGAGAAACGAGTTTTACCAACCGTCGCGCTGCTCTCTCTCTCACTCATACAGCCGGAGAGATTCGTATCTGTGTGTATCTGTGTATAATACGACTCTTGTTATTGTTGTTGCTGCTGCTGCTGCTGCTGTTGCCTCTGCTGCTGTCGCTGTCGTTGCTGCTGTTGCTGCTGCTGTTGTTGTTGTTGGTGTTTTCGCTGTTTTCGATTGTCGGTTGTCGTGTAATTCCCATTTGTCGTACACTTTGTAGTTGCTCAAGAAACTCATGTTAGTCTACTTTTGGCTGTTACGCAGATTGTTCGTATCGTTCGTTCGTTCGTGTCTCCGTGCCTGTGCCTCTGCCTCTGTCAGTTGCCAGCGCCGTGCCAGTGCCAGTGCCTCTGTCAGTGCCAGCGCTAGCGCCTGTCGTGCCGCTGCTCGCCTCAAAATCCATTCAGTGTGCGTTCGCATTGCATTGGCTCGTCTTCGTCTGCGTCTTCGTCTTCGCCTTCGACTACGACTACGACTACGACTTCGCTCTCCGCCTCCGCCTACAACATTAACATCTCTCGCCTACGACAACTTCGTCTTCGCCTTTGTTTCCACCGACGCCGCCGCGGTCAAAAAAATAGAAGCCTGGGCATCAGTATAAACAACATTTAAACAGCAGGCGCTTAGATTCGGAGAGTTGCGAAAGTTCTCAATTCTCAGTCAGCAATCGAAAACTATACGACTCTGGGATTGTGCAAACGTTCAATCGTTCAACCGCTTGACCGTCGGCAAATGCGAAATGTGTCAAATCGGCTAAACAAAAACGGTTAAAAACGGTTTAAAAAACAAACACAGTGTACTCTAATACATACATACACTCACATATACACGCCCTCAAAGAGTGATTAATTGAAGCTATTTTTGTTCGAAGTCGGAATACAATAATAAAACACAAATATAAAAAAAAGTAACAAATGAAAAAAAAGGAATGTAATTAATGAAATACTTAAAACACAATTAGGAGACCAGCTCACAAATTAATGCAAAAATTGTGCCAATTCTTATTGAATTGAATTGAATTGAATTGGGAATTGTACGTGTTTCGAGTGCAAGTTTCGAGTTTCGATTCGTGTCGCGTTGTGCGTTTTTAAAAATCATTATTAGTTCGAATCGAAAAGCAAATCTAAATTAAATGACAGTGCACAGTAATGAAACCGGTGTCTGTTTAGTAATGGTGCGTATTTAAAATATAACTCTTGTATCTATAAGTATTATAATAAGTTAAAAATGAGTGAGAATTATCTGAAGTCTACAGGATAATCAGTTGATTGCTTAAAACTAATTTAAATTAGAGTTTTCACATGAATATCAAAGAGATTCTTCAGTTTACATGTTAGATACTTCAGCAAAAAAACCGAAATCAAGTGGAAGATCAACTGAAGTCAAATGATCATCATTAGGTCAACCTTTTTTATGAAAAGGGAAAGAAATTCTGCTGATCACTTGTTGAAAAAATGCTGATCAGTTCAGTTTGTCAATTGGAATTAAGGAAAATACGCGCTTAAAACATCGTAACTCGATCGAAATGAAGATGAGTTCCCTTAATTAGTTTCAACTTGTCGTACAAGGTGTTAAATGCAACGATTGG
Organism: Drosophila recens; assembly: GCA_037043495.1. NCBI lineage: Eukaryota > Metazoa > Arthropoda > Insecta > Diptera > Drosophilidae > Drosophila > Drosophila recens. Next base: position 25,409 of record JBAMBJ010002061.1, read on the forward strand.
ACTTGACAGAGTCAGATCGTGAATCGCAGATAGAAGAAGATGCATGCATGCATACATACATACATGCATACATACATATGTACTCGCATGCAGGCATTTTAAAAATAAATCGACAAAAAGTTAAGTAAAGTAAAGAAATTTCAAATCGATGTCTGCCAAATCCACTTTGAATCCCAAAATGTCAGCCATACATTTGTGCTACATTTGTTTGGCGTGCCAGAGAGTGTGCTTGTATACATTCATATGTGAAAGTGTGTGTTGTCGAAACCTTTGTCGACACATGTATATGGATGCTAAGCAGTACTCCCATATAACAGTGCATACAGTTAATCAATAAATTGTTTTGACAATGTTGAAAAAGATACATTTTTGTTTTTATTTTTAAAAATAGTTCAAACACAGTAAAAATATTTATTATTTTTATATTATTATTTTAACTTATTTTAAGAACAATAATAAAATTAGTTAAACCCATTTAAACTCTTTATTTGTTATTTTAGCTTATCCTTAGAACAATATAAAACTATTATACTTATCATTACGTGCCAAATTTCAAGACGGTAGCTTTCAAATTGCTCTTGTATTTAGGTTTTCTGTCTGCATACATTCCAAATTTGGTGCGTCTAGCTCTTACCATCTCCAATCGCTCTTTCTTGAATATAAATAGTTTAGCCAATTGAGTACATTTGATTTTTTTTTAAATATTCCAATTCGTTTTTTAAGATTCATAAGCAGAAACATAAAAACAAAAAATATTTATATTTTGCAATATAAAATATGAGCATTTTTCATTTGTCGAAACAATTACTTGACTAACACTAAGATTTACTAATTTGTCAAACATTTACTTGACCAACTGTATGCACAAGTATATAATATCTATATAGGAACTGCTGTTGCTCGATTGTATCTTATGTGCACAGACAAGCAATCACGCACACTTAGATACATACTTAACACTGTCCGTAGATGTTGAAAATCAAAAAAGGCCTTTAGATACTTGGCTGGTAATCTGATCTACATGCTGGCAAATATGGCAAGTTAATGTTGCCTCTTTGCTCAAATGTAATCAATTCAACATATACTTGACACTTCAGCGCCAACACACACACACACGCACACACAGCAAACACTTACACACACACACACACTCAGAGCACTTGTACACACACACTCAAGCACAGACATTAATTACAAATAAGTAAAGCGGCAAGAACAGCAACAAAGCGCTATGAAAAGAGCCCCATAAAATGCTTGCGATAAACAAAACAACAAAAACAAAAACAAATAATGTGAAATGCAACTTGTAGAACAACAAAGAAAACTGAAACCGAAACTGAATCCGAAACCGAAGACCGAAAATTCGAATTGAAGTCACAGCGAAAAATGCAAAACGCTGTTTAGATCAAAATTCCACTGTGCGAGACAGGGATAGCTATAGTGTGTGCCTGCAAATGAATGTGTGTGAGTGAGAGTGTGTGTGGATATTCAACACTTTTGATCAATTTCCAACAAGAACATGAAAAAAGTTAACTATTTGTTTATTCAAATACTTGTGATCTCATTTCGATGAACAGATTAATGTATCTGCAAAGAATTCAAAAATTGTTCTTTTTTAAACACAGTACTTTAAAGACAGAAGGAGGTATAAATATTTTTGATCAGCATCAATAACCGATTTGATAAAGCAATGTCCGTCTGTATAAGGAATGAAATCTTAGATACTATAAGAGCTAGACAGACCAAACATGAGTTGTAGGTTCCTCAAAATCCTAAAATGATCAAGATTATTAAAAAAAAAAAATTATAAAATTAAACAAATGTGAAGAACAATTTAAAAGATACCAATTTTGGATTCGAAGTACATAAATGCATAAATAAATTTTAAAAAAAGACAGAATGCTTAAAATTTTCCTAATTTTAGGAAAAGGACAAAATACCGAAGCAAAAATAATTGAAAGATGTTTAAAATTTTAAAATGTAGGCTCAAAATATGGATTGAACTCCCGCTTCAGAAGTTGGCGCATTAAAAATAGTTTTAAGTTAATATTTCTTATGTCTAAATTTGCTTACTAAAACTCAATAGGTACAGGGTCTGCTACAGTCGGCCACTCTCGACTGGTAGATCTTACTCCCAGTTTAATTTTGAATTGTCCACACAAGCATTGAAGAGTTTAAGATATGTCCAACGAACAACATGGCCGAGTAGCGAGTGATAAACATCGGGCGGTAGATTCAAAGGCGCCAACTGATAACCCATCCCCAACTCGCACTCCCTCTCCCAACCCCCTTCCCACTACCATTTCCATTTCAACTAGCCAACATCGGGAGCCGAGCCCCATATGGGTCATAGAATTAATTTTTAATCGCGTATGGCCACTTGAGTTGTCACTTGGACGCAGTGCATCCGTCTGTCTATCAGAGATTGAGAGAGTGTGTGTGTGTAAGTGTGTGTGTCTTGGCGATAAAAATCCAATCTTGTAGCCTTTCGATCATTTGTTAAAAATGAAGAAAAAAAGAAGGAGAAAAAATGGGGAAGAGAGCGAGCGCCGCCGCAAAGACAAACGAAAAGCGAACGGACGAAAAATCAAGAAAAGTTTACGAAAGCAAGCAAAGAGACGATAATAAATAAACCTGAAACTTGTTTGTGTCTGAAATGCCGCATGCCGCATGTAGCAGGCATGTGTGCGAATGTGTGCGTTGTTGCAGTTGCAGTTGTTGTTGTTGAAGTTGTTGCAGTTGTTGCTTGACTAAAAGTGTTGACAAAAGTGCGCGATAGGCTTATATGCACACAAGAAACATGGACACAAGATCCACAACACACACATACACTTACTTACACACACTAACACACACTCTTAGGACAACGTTGTCGTTGTCGTTGTTGTCGTTGTTGCCGCTCTTCGTTGCAAGCAATCGGCTGTGTAATTTAAATCAATGTTGTCAATCGAAAACATGATTTGTTGTTAATGGCGGCTCCACTTTGATGATCAAGACGAGGAACGAGAACCTAGCGAAGACTAGGCTATTAACCAAGGGGACTCTGCTCGAGTGGGCAGAGGGCAGGAGGCAGTGGGGAGTGGGGAGTGGGGCGGGGTCTCCAGTAGAGACGCGCTTATCGCAGTGATAAGAGGGCCAACGATTTTAATTAAGTTTCCCCTGCTGGCTACCAGTTGTAGGTACAGTAGGCAGCAGTTGATACCCGTTTGTTGCACTCTCCAGTTTCTGCTACTTCTTCTTATTTACCAACTTACACGTATCCGTATCCGACTCTCTTGCAGAATGCCGTTTCAACTCGCCTTGCTGCTTCGTCGCCTACCACGCCCTCCACAAACGCCGCACAGACGCCACATCCCCCACAGCCGCAGTCGCAGTCGCAGCCACAGTCGACGTCGTCGTCCTCGTCCTCGTTGCATCCAGCGAGCCACGGCCACGGTCTCGGCATCGGCTCCGGTCCGGGGCCAACGCTGACCGCCGCCGTTGTCGCCGCCGCCGCCGGCTTGCCGAGCAGCGTGCCCCTGCCATTGACAGTACCCGGCTCCGGTTCCGGCTCAGGCATGGTCACCTCAACCGTACCGCCGGGCGCCCGTTCCGGCTCCCCATGCAGCGCCGCCGTCACGCCCTACGGCTCCGCTTCGGCGGGCAGCAGCGCCGGCGCAGGTCCGTCATCGCTGCCGCCGGTGGGCGTCGGACCGCCGCCACCCGGAGGACCGCCTGGCGGACCCGCGTCTGGCAACCCCAATCCCAATCGCTGCTGCGACACTGGACGCACCATCTACACGGATCCCGTCAGCGGACAGACGATTTGCTCCTGCCAATACGACATGTTGAACTATCAGCGACTCGCCGCCGCCGGCGGACTTGTTCCCGGCCCGGGCGGCGTGCCGCTCGGCGTTTATCCCGAGGGCATGTCCGCCTACCTGTCCGGCATCGCCGCCGACCAGCCGCCATTCTACGCTAATCCGGTAAGTGAACGTGCCACATGCCACATGCCACATGCAAACGCATTCCAAATGCAGTTGACGTTGTCAAAAAAAATTAAAAAAGACAGGAGAAAATAACTACAGTCGAGCTCGCGGCTATGAGATACCCGTTATTTAATTTAAATATGCAATAAGTTCATCTTTCAGTTAAAATATAGAAAATATTGCATACTTTTGGGCGTTTTCCTTGCCTAAAAACGTAAAACAGGCATAAATTCTGTTAAAATTATAAGATCTTGGTGGAATTAAATAGGATAATAGATTATATTAAAAGAAAATATTTTATGCGTAAAAGAGCTTTAAGTTTGCAATTTATGTGCGCTTAAGTAGACGTGGGAAATTTATGAGTACACTTTTTTCTTCGTTGTCATCTTAAAGTGTACGTAAGTTGTAGAAGTTCCTATTGTGGAAGGGTTTAAAAAAATGAAGCAGCTTGATCTGCACGGGGCTTATAGAATCTTATATGCCAAAATTTAGTTGATCTAGTAGAGAATACCCTTCTACTCTATGAGTAAAGGGTATAACTATAGGAAGATGAAATAAAGGGAAGGAAAAGGCAAACGAAACGTTGCCTCAGCCTGTTCATAAGTCATGAGACTAAACAATGGTGCAATAAATTTCTGAATTTGTCCAACGTCCGTGCTGGGACCACCGTCATCGTCGTCATCCGCGTCGTCGTTGTCGTCGTCGTCGTCGGTATGGTCGTTATTTGATCGTGTGCCAGAGCCACGCAGACGGAGAGAGAGAGAGATGAAGAGAGACCGAGGCAGAGAGAGAGAGAGAATCAACTTGGTACGCTGTGCTTCCGAACATGTGTTTGGAGTTTGGGCTTATTGGCGTTCTAGGCAGAGATTTGTCAAAGACTTTGGAGCCCAGCCTGGACACTGACACTATGATCATTGCCTGGTACCTGTGCCTGACCTTTTGCGACCGCGCCAGGGTGATATTTCAAGTCGCATTATTGTGACCGAGAGACTAAGCGAGTCTGGTCATGGCCATGTCATATGCCTGCCTTCCCTACAATGCCATCCTCCCGAAGACAGCTATTCGTTCTCTTTTATCCCTTCTCCATTTTTCGTTCTCGATGCTGTTACAGCATGTCCGGCGCTTCATTCATTCTGTCCATTGTTCGCCGAATTATTTCTAATAGCAGCGTGTAATTTGCCTTTGTTTGCAAACAATTCTATTTGGTTTCACTTCCCGGACCACATGCCGCGTCTAGGGTCAATTCAGTGACTGTTTAAGGGTCAGGGGCGGGGGTAGGGACAAGGGACATTGGACTAGGGACATTGGACTCCCACTGTGACTTGGCCATAACGAAACAGACCGGATCTTGTGTGGCTTTCAGTTCGCTTGAATTCTAAACAATCCGAGAGCCCATTACTCGACATATGCATCTGAGGACACTCAATTAGCACAATCTCTGGTTCATCCTCTGCTTCTATCCCAGTTCTCAGCCTCATCAGTCTATAAAATCATAAAGACCTTTAATAACTGCAGACGATTCTTAAAACATTTGTTGATCTCTCGATGTTTTTAATGGGATTGAATTTGACTCTGAGCAATATAGAACTAAAGTATCTGTATCTTTTATTAGCGTTAAATTAGCTGGGTAACAAATTAACTCACGATTTTTAGAGGTTTTATGCTTTTAACGGGTAATTCTGATATTTGAAATAAAAATTTGATTCTTATGAATAGATCCTTTGTTTTATATGATGATATTGATAAAATATCTAAAGTAATTTACAAAAAGCTGAAGTTGATAGTAATTTAAAAATTATTTCAACCGGTTCTCTCTTCTACTTACGACAAAAAAAAACTGAGAGAGAAGACAGCTGAAGAGATAATTCTTCAGCTCGAACAGAAAACGTTTTCTATAATAAATTTTACATTTACATTTCGTGATAACTTTACAATTGCCTCTACAAGGGTTCATTTTCGTAAAGGGTTATATATTAACATTGTTAAGAGTAAACATATCTTTATAGCCCATGTGTTGTTAAGAAAGCTTTGCATATCTCGTTCCAGTAGAATGTTTATGATATGAATGCGATTGCATCGCGTGCAGCTCGCAGTTTATGCTTAAAAGGATGTTCAGGAAAACAGCTCCAATAATTCCTATAGAAACTGAAACTGTTGTCAAATTACTTCACAACAATTTGAAGTTTATAGCAAATATTGTTAAGTAAATTACAGAAAACAATGTTATGAATTTCCTTACAAAAAAATTTGACAATATCCATAATTTAAATATGATTGAAAATAAGTAATTATTAAAGGTTTAATACTAAAAATTAAACTACGATTTTTTTTTAAATTTTAAATTCTGGCGGCTTTTCTCGAATCGATAATCGTTCAAGAATTCTTTTACCTCTCCTAAGTGGAAAATGTTGTAAGAAGTTATTCGACACTCGGCTCAACAAATCAGCGAAAACTTAATAACAAAATGTTTATTTACTCAATTTGATCAACAACAATTTCCAGATATGGCAATTGGTAAACTGGCTGTCTGCAAAACACGGGCAATGCCGCGCATCCATCAATTATGTAAATATTTACATCAAGTGTTTGAAATGGCCGCAATAATGACGAACTGACCGAGTGAAAATCGATCGTCGCACTTCCCATTGTAGTTCCATTGTATTATTTTGTGCTAATCGAATGAATATGAATGTATGAATAATCCAATCGAATATATGCAGAGTATAAATATCGATTTGTATGTTGAAGAAGCTTAGACAAAAGCTCAGACAAAAGAGAGGAACAAAAAAAATAAAATAAAATAAAATCGAGGCCTGTCGCCAGTAGCTGTGGTTTTGCATAAATTTCGTTTTATTGCCGGTTTCGTATTGTTATTGAAGATACACACATGCCAATGTATCTTTTACAAGTCTGTGTGTGAGTGTGTATCTATAGACTTATTAAAAATAAAAGCCATCTCATTTGAAATTTATCGATTGGTGATTTAGCACTGTCGCTTCTCAAGTTGAAACTCGCCCACGCCAGCAATTTGATGTACTTACTTATTTTTTGTAAGTATGTATGTATGTATGCGTGAGTGTACACTATACATCACATGCACATTTGTCTTAATATTGATTGAGGCATTTAAAAGGCAAAACAGTTTCGAATTTTCCGGCTGCGCAGCTGCATAAATCATCCCGGCGATCGTAATTAGTCAACTGCGGCATTTTCAAGAGCCGCCGCCGGCGCTAAACTGGAGCAATTTTTCTTGGTACTACGGAAAGATATATACATTGTGTATATGTGTATATATTTTGGGCCGGAGTTGTAAAAGTGTCGGCTCTGTGCGGTGGATTCATTACTTTGACACGAGCTGTCAAGCGGCTGTCATTTTGCCGCAGCACGGGCATATATCTCGCTGTCTTCATTCCCGACGCATGCTAAATGGTGGATGATGGTTTCGTTTCTGAAGGTGGATGTGACTGTAGATGTGGATGTGGATGTAGATGTTGCACCAACGTCGCTGCTGTCATTTCAAATGGCAAGCGAAAAAGAGAAACATTTGAAGAGCACCGCCTGCGTGCCTGCCTGACAACAAATAGGCCAGGCAAGTTCAATTCCGTTCTGTTTCTTGCCGCGCCCGGTGTCGTTGAGGGCGTCGACTGCTACTTTTCGTACCTTATTAATAAATTTGTCAACACGCAACTGACAGCCTGTCCGCCTGTGATCCGCCCCCGCTCCCACCCCAGTCCCTGTTCATGCCCCGTGCCCCTTGTCCCTTGCCCCTGTCAGTTGTCAGTTTATCTGTTTATCCTTGACGTTAGCGCATATGTTGCATCCTGACTTCAGCTGCTGCTTCAGCTCCAGCTCCGGCTCAATTAGACAATAGAAGAGTCCTGTTGCTTACGTTACGATGAACTTGGTCCGAGTCTATTAACTTTTTATACTCAGCACCCAAAAAGGATTTATGAGTATTATAGCTTACTGACAATTTATGGGAGGCAATTTTGAGCTGTGTAAATCTAGTAATAAAAGCATAGTTATGTTCCAAAATAATCTATATACAATTTGGTAACAAAGGATATTCAATTTAATATGTAAACTATTCAAAAATACACAATAAATAATTTGGCATTCGGCATTTTTTAAAATTAAAATAGTTTATGTAGGAAATTTAATATCTTTATGTACTTAACTCTGTGTTTCTCATATTTTCCCATCATTAAATAAACATCTATTATATTTTTTTAAAGTGTACTACATATACACAACAAATGTGTATTGTTAAAAATTTAAAAAAATTTGTTAAAAATACAAAAAAGATTTACTTAAATAAGCTTTAAAATTATATTATAAACACTTTGCCAGTATTTTGCTCATTTTATTTATGGAAAATGAAGATCTTCGATATTATCAATCTAAGGCCACATATTACATTTTCTAAAAATTGTTTCTACTGAGCATCTTTCTGTCGATCAGACTAAGTTTCATTTGTAATTTGTACTTCCTGGATTATCAATTATTGTTTAATAGTTTTTCAACTTTTTTAAATCATCTTTAATATTTATTTTTTATTGTTTTGACTGCCTTTGATACCCTAAAAAAGAGTATTTTACTGTCGAGTGCACTCGATTGCAGCGTTTTAACTTGTTCAGACTCTCTAAGTGCCACAACATCATCAACAGCAACAGCAACAGTAAGAGCAACAACATCAACATCAATGTCAACGGCAACAACAACAATGCACGAGGCATGAAATTTCGCACTCGACAATAATCTTTCTCGGGGGCACAGCAACACAAAAGACAACTACGCACAAATGTGTATGTATGTTGTGTGTGTGTATGTGGCATATCCATATCCATAGCCACATCGACTGCCACTTTACTTGTCCCCGTGTCCCTGTGTCCATGTGTCCTGTGGGAGCTACAAAAACTTTTGCCGCTGGCAAAATTGACTTGAAAATGAAAATGTAGCGAAAAAGGCAAACTACAAATCGAGTCACTCGCACTTGCACCAATCCAACGAGCAGAGTTGCCACCCTCACACACATGTGGCACTAAACAACCCTAACAAAACAGGAAGAGGAACTGGAGCTGGAGAGGATTCTCTGCCTCAGTACATGCACTGATTTGTCAACTTTCAAAATGTCGAAGTGTCGTTGTTGTCGTTGTTGCTGTTGCTGTTGTTGTTCATCTCGGGGGTTGTTGCCTGACTTTGCTAATGGGTAAGGTGACGTTTTCTGAAGCTGGTCTAAGTACTAAATACATTTACTCATGCTCCACATCAATCTCCTTCTCTCTCGCTCTCTCTCTCTCTCTCTCTCTCTCTCTCTATTGTTGTTTTTTGGGCTCTAAGTGTTGTGGAAAGTTTTTGTGTTGTTGCCGTTGTTGTTTGGCTTTTTGGCAAAGTTGAAAATGTTCGTTAACAGTAAATTTTGCACTTGTATACACACACACATACACACACACAGAGAGAGAATGAGGGTGTCTACGAGAATGTTTGAATGGGGCTGCCTACAACAAACAAATTAGCAGTCATGGCAACGAACAACGGGCCAAACAAACAAGCAGCAAGAGCAACAACAACAACAACACACTTACAACTTTCACATAACAACAGCAGCTTCAGGCGCCACCTTGCTCCTGCCCATGCTCCTCCAACTCCGCCTCATCCTCTCCAGCCACAGTCATGTACAACTTTATAAGCGCCATACGCAATAACTGTCAACTACGTGGAAACGTTTCCAACTCCTCCTCAGGGATTTGCTGGCACTGTAAACTCAAAGTCAAAGTCAAAGTCCTCAAACGGATTCAGTTGGAGATTCCATCTGATTCTGATTGTGATTCCGATTCTGATTCCATTCATTCTTAAGATCAACTGAACTCGCTGAGTTGCGTTGAGTTGCGTTGAGTTGCGTTGAGTACAGACAGGAATGCGTTGCGATGCGTAAACGTGCGTTTATTTTTAAATCGAAGCAGCAATTAATTAACTCGACCCGTCATTACGCGCATCATTCACATCGCATCGCATCAGGCGACAGACCACAGGCAAACCACACAATTCTGCACCCGAAACACACACAGACAAAGGGAAAGGGACAGGGAATGGGATAGAGAAGGCGACAGTCGAATCGTATCGAACCGAATCGCGATGTGTCGACCAATTGTCGGTGTCGGGATATGTCCCCGGGGCTTCCATTAAATTTGGCGTGAAGCGCACACAGCGTTCCACAATTTAGTTAACAATGAAAATTCAATGAATTTCCAGTTTCGTTTTTTTCCTTTACACGAACTCATTAATTTATTTGCCTTCATTCAGATGGGGAAGCTGCGAAATCACAGTTTGCAATGCGTGAACCTCCACACTCCCCACAAAAAAAATGGGGGCACAACTGATGTCCCATATACATATCTCTTTTTTGGATATATCTCCTCCAGCTTTGTTGATTTTCATTAGATTTGTTTGAAAGTTGTTTTCTGAGATCCTTGTCAAAATAAATTTACATTCGCTTTGAGAATTTTAGGAAATACAACTCCATAGGTGAAAAATTAAAGAAATATGTATAATAAAGTTCTGTATACAACTTTGTAACATTTCATTCGATTAGCTTAAAAGTAACTTTTTGAGATCTATGCCTAAAATAAAAAAAAATACAGTTTTTTCAGCTATTTTGAAAAATGCAACTCTCTACTTGGAAAAAGGCTAAGCTATACAGAAGGGGTTGCTAGGGGTGTTTAGTTATTTTTGATAGAATTTTAAGTCCATAAGATAGATTATATTTGTCAATTTTTTCGACATTTCTCAATATTACGCTCTTTTTCCCCTGAATCTACAGCAGGAATTTCAACTGTTTTAAAAAACTTTATTTTCCTTAAAAAATGAATCGACCCGTAATTGAGAAATTTTAGAAAAATTAACCCCTACTTTTCACTTTTCGATATATTACTCATGTATTACGATGTGTTACTTACTTAAAAATCGAGTATTTTATCTAATTCAATGTCTTTCAATGGATCAACTTAAAAATAATTTTTGGGGACCTTTGACACGAGTTTCAGAAATTTTAAGAAAATTTATCTCACAAAGTGAAAAGTGAATTTTTTAAAAGGATTTCAATGTGAATTATGGTGATTGTTAACAAATTATTCAAAATAATATAACATAAAGATTTCTGATAATCTTTTCAGCATATATTTTCTCATTTTCCTTTCCCATCTATCTTGAGTGAATGTTTGCGGTTGTAATGAAGGCCTAAACTTTTCATCACAATGTTGAGCCACTTGTAAGTAATATTAGGAGTAGAAACCGACTAATGCTGAGGAGGATCAGGTAGTTGCAGTGCTCGTACAATGTACATGCATCTCGAACTCGTACGAGTATTCGAAGCTGTAATAATAAACGCAAAACGTAGTTGCACACTTGTCGGGTATTCATGTTGTATTCATATTTTGCATCACACGCAAAAATCTCGGGAGCTGTTAAACGGTAGCGAAGGAGGAGGAAACGGAGAAGGAAGTGGAAGTGGTTGCTGTAGAGGATTGCAGGCAGTTGCATTTAGTTGACTCCTACTGTAAGTGGTAGCAAACGCAACAATTTATAGGATGTTGCACTCGCATGTCCATGTCCATGTCCATGTCCGTGGGCAGCACGCACTATAACACGCTCCATTCGGCGACTGAGAGACAGTGAGACAGAGAGACAGACATAGAGAGAGAGAGACAAAGACCATACAGATTTAGAGGCAGAGTCTGAGGCGGATACTCTTGATGTTAATGCTAAACATGGTGCTCTGAGGCTGTTGCACGTTTGATAGTTGAATGCGATTATTGTAAAAGTTGTAAAAATTGTATAAACCGGTTCGGGAAACAACGACGACGACCTCTTTGCTGCTTCATTGAGGAATCGGATTCGGGAATCAGAGTCGGAATCGGAGTCTGAATCGGGAATCGGGATTGTGCAACTGGTAATTGATCGCTCGGGTGCAAGTTGCGACCTTCCCGTTGATCAGACAGACAGACGGACAGACTTATATTTCCACATTCGGCCAACTGTAATTTAATATTGTCTTGACTTGTAGCCAAAAAGGTTGTAAAACGTTTTGCTAAATGACTTCTGCGAACTGCGAACGTTACGAATGCTTTTCCCTCGGAAGGACCAGCTAAGAAGGGCCAACAGCCAACAGCAGATCTCTGTCGCCGTTTATCAGTCTATCGCTGACTGGACTTGGCTCAAAACACAACAGAACTTACCACATGCTGAGCATGCGAACCTCTTCGACTAGTCGTGTTTTTTCGGCCCAAAGAGACGTCGATTTGGCGTTGGATATTGCAGCGGCAACATTTCTCGTATTTTGCGGCGACACACAAAATATTTCCGATTTGGCAGCAGACCAAACGACCGTCGGCTCCTGATAACAGACATTGCAACAACAACATTAACAACATTAACAACATTGGCAACTGTCGCTGATGATGCGTTTCGAGATGTGTATCGATCGCAGAGTTTACATCATCGTCTTGACCTTTGACTTGTATTCCTTTTTTTTTCATACTAAACAGCTGCTGCTTCTCCCCTCTCTCCTCCACTCAACTGTCTTCATAATCTGTTGCCGTTATCAAGCTTAAAACACGGCAACACAGCTGACATTAAACAACGACAACGACATCAACAACAACGACAACAGCAGCAGCAGCAGCAACATCTGTCGCTGTGAATTTAGACAAGACTAAATTACTAAATGTGTATATAAGTAATTGTCATGTTACACTTAATCAACAGACACACCTACAAACATACATACATACTCGTACATAAATACATGCATTTATGTACATCATTTGTGTGCGATTTTAATTACGCGATTCAAAACTCGCATCTGTTTCTAAATGCCAATTAAATGTGAGTGTATGTGTGTGTGTGCAAATGTGGCATTTACGTGTATTCACTTGTATTCATATGTCGCTCATTATCAAAAAATGAATATAAAATGAATTCCAATGGAATATAGCGAAAGCTGTAGTGATTTTTCTGTCACGTTTTGTCCTCATGGCAGAGCATCGATTGCTTTTTTCTCTCTCCGGCTTATCAATGACTAGAGTTTACAGTGGAATCAGTTCAGCACAATCAAGCACTAATTCTTTAGTTGTGCATGATCTGTTCATGTATTGAGTGATAGGGGAAACATGACTATGATATGAAAGTTCAATTAATTGCATCTATCCACTTACTTATCACTTAATATAAATGTAACTTAAATGGAAATTGATGAATCTACTTATACAATATATACTTCTATATATTTGTATATGTATAAGCTAAGCACTGTTCTCAGTTTCTATTCTTTCAATGATAACACAAACTTACCTCTTATGATGAGCTCTCGCGCTTATCGCTGACGGAAGCTGTACAGTGGGATGAGCTTAACAATTTTATATTCAATTATGAAGCTACATCGATGTCAGAAATCTTCTCTCTTTCAATTCAATGACCGATAACACAAAGGAAAGAGAGAAACTTTCCCCAGTTATCACAGCACTATCATATAAAACATTTTTTCTTCAGTTCAATTTTTTCTGAGCTTCGATTTCCGGTAACTTTTGAAGTTAGGGGAAATGTAATGCAATGTTTTTGTAATTTTACATTTAAATTTAAGTTAATATGTATTTTTTTTTTTAAATCTGAACAGTTTTCTTCTTTAACTACATTTTTCTCTTATTATTTTATAAACAGTTGGTTTTAAAAAGTAGTTTAAAAAGTCAAATAAACAAATGCAAATGACGCAATAAACTCATTTTTCTCTCTCATCTTTTCGTGTTTTTATTTTAACTGCCAACTCAAAATGCATCTTAAAGCAGCTGCAGAATTTACTCGCAGATCAAGCGTATTTCTCCCACTGTGCACATATTTTTGATAACAGCGACAGGCAACAAAACTGAGCTAAAAAATCGTAAAACGTGTACTAATCATTTGTTTAACATGATTTTTAAATAATTTCGGGTTCAAGGTTTCGCTGTTTGGTCAGCTGGTTTAATTTCATGTTCAAATTCATGTTTTCAAGAACAATTGATGAGATTATAGAATTTAATTTGTTAATAAATTTTATATTTATTTATTTGCAGGCTGGCCTCGATTTGAAGGAAAATTTGGTAGCAGGCGGTGCACCTTGGCCATATCCCTCCATGTATCATCCGTACGATGCGGCATTCGCTGGATATCCCTTCAACAGGTAAGAATAGTTGAAGCGTCAAATGAATAACAATAATTTGACATTGAGAGACGGCAGACATGAGTGTGTGTTGAGTGTTGTGTGTGTGGTGTGTGTGGTGTGTGTTGAGTCTTGGCGAGAACATGAGCGGTGGTCCGACAGGCGATCAACGCCAACACATCAGTCTAAGGACGTGACCAGCAAGTGAATCAAGTGAATGAATGAATGAATCAAGTAGGGCGCGGCCAACAGTAGCACTCCACTCACGAGTACTCGACTCGAATCAACTGTTGTTGCAACCGAAAGTTGTTGCAGTTGTTGCATTCAAATGCCAAAAGGCCCACGAAATTCGGCCAATGCATTGAAAAGTAAAAGCCAATATGAATCTGTGTATATGTACATACATATGTATTTTTTATTGTATTTTCTATTATCATAAATGACAATTTATTTGCTTGTAATTGATCGCCGTCGGCAGAGTCGCTGCTTCCGCTGGACATCGACATACATACATCGTAAATATCCAAACAAAGTTGTCGATTGAACACAACAACAACAACATTATTGACAACATCCCGTCACGTCACGTTTCGTCAGGTAGATTACTCCTCTCTCACTCCCTCACTCTCCCTCACCTTATAACCGCCTCTTCTTGTTGCTCTTCTCATTGTTTCTGCTGTAATTGACACCCATAACAAAAATTTGAAAGTTGAGTCATGTCCATTGTTCATGTTGTTGTTGTCTATCAATAATATTCACAATAAATCAATTTTGAGTTATTTTACTGTGACGTGCCGCCAGTTCTCTCTCTCCCACTTCGACTAGCGAATTCGATTTCGAATTCAGCAAGTTAACTCAACATCGACATCGAATTGTGGATGCCGTTGTTCAGCACAATGTAGGGGAACTAAAAAACAAAAAATTGCCCTACCCTATTGTAAATATGTATGCTTAGGGGCGTGGGTGCTTTACCATTTGTCGTTGCATTGTTTTTAACATCCACAAATGACATCTACAACGACATCCACAAACGACATCCACAAACGACAGCAGCATCGAATCCACACGCGTTGATAGAGAAAATTAAAAAAATTTATTCAACTGTCATGTGATCAAAGGCAGAAATGGCTGTCGACGCAGGTGTTTTGCACTCGGCGACACTTCGCTTTTCAAATTTAAATTAATTAATGCAACGCACACTGCGACTGCGGCAGCGACTGAGGCAGCGACTGTGGCAGCGACAGAATGGGCATCAGTATGAGAATCAGCCTTTCCAGCCTGTGCAGCTGGTCGGGAACTACAAATGGGACAGCAACACATGTACGGGATGTACTCATGTACGTATTGTATGTGTGTTTGTACGAACATACAGACAGACATACAGTCACGCACTAAAGTATTGGCCATTTGTTAATTTTTCACTATACTGCCTAATTAGTTGCACTTGGAAAATAACATATGTTTTTATCGATAACTATTTGTAAATCCAACAAAATAAAGCATTTAATAATTAATTAAATCCGCTTTGAAATAATTTTAGTGAGTTTTGCTATGCGTTTAATACTTAGATTCTTCAGAAACTGAAATTTCTTTCACAAACTATAAATTTCATAAATTTAAAGATAAGTCGCAGTAAATTATTATACATGTTTATCTTCCATAATTAAATAAATACTGTGTCGCACATACAGGCAATTATTATTATAATAAAATTTAATTTTATCCGACAAATATTTTACAATTAAACCCATAACTGCTAATAAAAAATGTACTTATGTTGGATTTTTAATTCAGATTTGTAAAAAATAATCAATAATATTATAGAAATAAAAACATGTACAAAAAGTATAAAATAGTAAAAGTTAAAATCATTTTAAATTTGTTACAACAAAACGACAAATATTTTACAATTAAACCAATAACTACTATTAAAAAATGTACTTATGTTGGATTTTTAATTCAAATTTGTAAAAAATAATCAATAATATTATAGAAATAAAAACATGTACAAAAAGTATAAAATAGTAAAAGTTAAAATAATTTTAAATTAAATTTGTTTCAACAAAATTAAACACGTGAAAAGTTAAATAAGTTTGTTGCCAAAAATGTTTGACTTAACTGCAAACTGCACTAGAATTGCCTATACTTTTGTGAGTGCCTGTATTTCGCTGCTGTTCCGCTGTGTCCACTCTCGCTCTCTCCTTCTCCCTCGCCTCTCGCCCTCATGTGCAGGATAACTGCCCACAAAAAGCGATAAAAGACAGTTGCTACGCCATGTCGAGCTCAATGCATATGCATATCCTGGCCAGGAGCAGGCGCAGGAGCAGGATGAGGTCGGGTCAGTTTGAAAATATGTTGCCAGACCGCAAACTGCACATGTGTACAAGCATTAATGTTGCAGAGTCACAGACACAGACACAGACATGTCGCAAGTTGCCCAATGGGCTTCATGGCTGGCAAATGTGTTTATTATGAACAAATGTTGCACACAAGTGTGGCAAGCGGCAAGTGGCAAGTACTCGTCTGGTCGTTAGGGGGAACGCCCAATAATGCCCTGCTAATAGATACGCAACCAGTTGACCAGTTTAATATGCTGCACTTTTAATGAGTTGGCTAACAACTGCCAGGAGTCACAGTTCCTACACTGCCTTCTAAATAAAAACCCCATCTAACCAAATTTTTTTGCTTTGGATTATTGCAGTTACGGCATGGATCTGAATGGAGCCAGACGAAAGAATGCCACACGGGAGACGACATCCACGCTGAAGGCCTGGCTCAATGAGCACAAAAAGAATCCGTATCCCACAAAGGGCGAGAAAATCATGCTGGCAATTATCACAAAAATGACGCTCACTCAGGTGTCCACCTGGTTTGCGAACGCGAGAAGAAGACTGAAAAAGGAGAACAAAATGACCTGGGAGCCAAGGAATCGTGTCGATGACGACGATGCCAATATCGACGATGACGACGATAACGATAAGAACACGGAGGATAATGATTTGCTAGGTAAGAGTCGCAATGGTTCATACAAAATAATACAGATTTTCTATATCATTGAAAAATTGATAGAGATTTTCTATGTTGAATGAAAGTGGGGAAAACTTGATTTCTTGAAACAAATGTTTAAACTATCCTTAGTTATTGAAAGGAAGCAAGAAGGTAGAAAACCTTATGCCTTGTGAAAAATTGGATACGTTATTAAGATAGAAATTTTTTAAATTCGGGGAAATTGAGCTCTCATATGTTTAATTTTTAAAATTACTATAAACACAGACGGAGTTTCCCATGCAGAAACATTCCGCAAAAACTAACATTCCTAACCGGGTCAAAAGTTCAGTAATCTGGGAAAATCTTAACCAAATGAAATAATTAATTTAATGAATAAAATATTTTTTGGTTTTTTACTGTTTAATGTCGTTTTTAAGATGTTCTCCCATCAACTATAGAAAATAGGTATTTCGTTATTTGCATAACTACTGAGATACTGAAACTTATTTTACTGTAAAGAAGAAAGATAATTACCTTAGTTATAGGAAATGAGTTATTTACACTTTTCTAATTTACACACATCCATCAAAACGAAGAAATTTATAAAAAGAGACTCCCCTTAACTATAGAAAATAACTTTAACTGTTTAATATTAATTTATATCTATGAAAATGTAATAACTCGACAGTGGAAAAGCTACATAGTTAAATAAAAGAATTTTACTAACCTTTAAATATAAAATTTGTTACTTGCAGATGCAAAAGACTCTGGACTGGGCTCGAATGACGACAAGGATCGCATGGGCAGACTGGGCGACATGATGACCGATCGTCCCGGCGAGAGCAACAACAGTGAGTGGTCCGAGTCGCGGCCAGGCTCACCGAACGGTTCGCCCGATCTGTACGACCGTTCCGGCACGCATCCACTCTTCCATCCCGCCGCCCTGCATCATCACTTCCGGCCTCCGACCGGGTCGCCGCCGGACATCGCCGCTTACCATCATCATCAGCAGCAGTTGCTGCAGCAGCATCAGCACGCACAGCAGAACTCCCTGCAGACGGCGGTGGGCGGCACCGGCGGTAGTCTGACGGTGAAGCCGCGGATCTGGTCGCTGGCCGACATGGCCAAGGACGGCAAGGAGTCGAACTCCGCTCCGAAGGAGAATTCGCCCGCGATCGAGATGCCGCCGACACAGCCCGGATTCTATGGCCATGCGGGTCAGCACCAGCATCCGTCTCCTGGCAAAATACTCTCGCCCCTGGCGGCCCGCATCCCCAACTATGCGCCCTACGTGCGTCCCGATCTCTATCGCGGCTTCTACGGACCCGCGGCAGCCGCTGCCGCCCACTTGAGTGCGCCCACGCAGGAGTTCCTGGAGCATCAGCGTCACTTCGGCGCCAGCCTGGCTGCCCACAACGGACTCGGCATGAATCCGCTGCTGTGGAAGGCGGCGGTCTCCGGGGCGGCCACCGGCCAGCACTTTGCCCCGCTCAGCCTGACGACCACGAGCAACGCGGGGCAGCCGCAGGTGGCGCCACCACCGGGTGCCTCGCCATCCGCCTCGAGCTCCTCCTCGTCGATGGGCTGCGATGTGGTGCATATTCCCACGAGCGGAGCGCACACAACGTCACAGCACATTATTGGTCCCATTTCCAGCAACTCCACATCCTCGTCATCCTCCTCCAACTCGGGCAAGATCTCGCCCGGCGTCAATGTCACCTCGCTAAGCGGCAAGCCATGACCCTCATCGCTGTCACTGTCTGCATCAGCTTCTGCGTCCGCATCCGCGTCCGCCTCCCCCGATCCGTACGCATTGCCGCCGGCGGTGGCAAATGGAACAACCGCTTCTCCGATCTCAGCATTCCGATCGCTCTCCTTGATCGCCATACGGGAACATCATCTGCAGCAACAGCAGCAGCAGCAACAACAGCAACAAGGACCCAAGCTGTTAAGGCCATAGCCCAAGGGATTGGATCAAGCATAGATCAGTTAAAGAGAGAGAGACAGATAGAGAAAGATAAAGAGAGAGAGAGAGCATCGATCGGTAAACTTTCGGACAATAATTTACATGTGATTATTCGGTATTTTGATTAACGCCGCTTACTTCAACCAACCAAATAGTAGCAAGAAATCATCCCGCTCAGACAGAGGAGCCGGCGGTACCATTGGCATTGACTAAAAGCAACCGCAACTGCAAAAGGACTTTGTGCAATTTTCTGTGGGAATGAAAAATCCTAAAATCTAATTGATAATTGATAACTGATAGTTGAAAATACATTAATTTTAAATACATACAACTTATGCAATCAGAGCTTATAGGAAGTAAATTTGTAAGAGTTAGTGACAAAACGATCCCCCAATGACATCATCAGGACCATTTAGCCCTCCTCTATCCCCAATCCCCCGATTCCCCTTATCAACCTGATCACAATTGCTTAAGTTTCAATTCTGAACAATTTTTAACTTCAATTCTGGGCTGATCAATGCGATAGAAACGATCGATCCTTCCTTTGCGGGGTGGACATAGCAAACATATCAATGTCGAGCACGCTCCGAGGTTCCCCCTCTCCCCCCTTTTTACTACCCCTTGGGCCCTCATCCAAACCAAATATGCAAGTAAAATGCGAGCAATGATTGATTTAGTTGTTTTGTAGTTTTTGTTTTTATTGTCTTAAGTTATAACTTTGTTCCTGTCGTTTGTAAATTTAATTTATTATAATGTATTGTATTGACTTGTACTGTACTGTACTGTATGTATGTATTTATTTGATAAATTGGCAAACACACACGTTTTACCTAAATACAATAGTGTACGAATATACGAGTATATATTAGTATATTATATATATAATATTATATTTAATAATTATTGCTGTATTTTATGCACAAATCGTATGTAAGCTCGCATAATGTTAGCGCCCTAAGCGGATAGTGTAATATATAATGCAACTGTATATAACTACATATATAAATAAATATAAATAAAAACCGAAAAAGATACATATAAAAAATAAAAATACCAACGTTTTTCAATACTTTTGAAGTGGAACATTTAGGTACCTTTTCCAGATATTGATTTTTTCTTAACTGAAACTTGTATTTGCTGAAAACTACAATTTATTCATCGAAAAAACTCATTGCTCTAAGCCAACTTTACGATAATCACGATCGATTTTGCTGAAACAGACAGGATATGTGAGATATCCCTTACTATAGGTATGCTGAATTTCAGCGAGATAGAAACAGAAACACAAAAGTTTTATAAACGCTCATACCCTTCAATCCTTAGATTGTAATTATACGTGGTCTGAATACATTTGGCATATTAAAACATAAATATGGAGAATTTGAAGAATGTGAAACAAAAATCTCCAAAAATAAAGAAGCTTTAAATATGTAAAAACTCATTGTCTGACAAACCAGTAGTCGTCCAATTTTTTATATAATTTTATTCGGTACTTAGGCTTGTGAAATTGCTATAGGAAAGATGTTTGTAATGCACTTCATTCTCAGCGCGTCAGTGCAAGATTATTTACCATGGCACCAGCACGTGATGTTATTCAAAAGTCTATCGCTTTAAGAAATATTTTAGCTTATTTGTTTAAAAATTCGAAACTGGACCAAAAAAACTAGTAAGTGGCTGAAAATATATGGTATCTTATAATATCTGATAATTATCGAACACAGTTTTCATTATATTAAAAAATGGAAAATTAATAATGATGTCATTTGAATCGGAGACTTCTTCTGGATACAGTAAGAAGAGCGTAAAACCAAATTTTTGAGAATATCGACAGGGGTGAACATGCTGGATTTTTTTGTTGTTGAAAATAGCTAGAAAGTTTGCAATTTGAAATGTATTTTTGAATGAATGAAATTGTAGTTTCATTTAAAAAATTTAAAAAAAAAACAGTTCCCTAACTGAAAGTCTTCATAACTCGAACTTTTTCTTAGATAATGGTGATTCGAGATAGGGAAGCTCGACTGTATGTGTATTTTTCAAAATAAAGTAGCTTCTTTACAAATGGTCGTTTTTAACCGATTGTTTTAATGCAATATTTATGTTATAAATAGTCATCTGATCATATAAATAAATAACAGAATAAAAAAAAATAATTTGCATAACTAAGAATGTGTTTATGTGTAAATTTGATTGCAATTGTCAATATATGTATAGAAATTTCTGTTAAGTAACATAAAAAAATAAAAATCAAATCAAAATTTCAATTATAATTGTAAGTTTTAGCTTTTAAAGATTTTAAATTTTAAATTAAATAAGTAAGAAGCTCTTGAGTATAAGATGGAGCTTAAATTGATATTTGTAAATGTAATCACAAATGGAGTACAATGTCAAGTCACTCCACAGTTTACAGTTTACAGTCGTTGATGATGGGCCTTGGTTCTCTTATTGCTGTCGTCATGTCATCGTCATCGTCTCTGTTGTCGTTGTCTTCGACGTTGTTGTCGTTGCTGTCGCTGTTGTTGTTGTCGTCGTCATCGCAAGACAAACTCTTTTGGTTATTTTTCAAGGCGTACGATTTGGTGCACTGGCGACTTTCGACTGGCGAAAAAGCTGAAAAGCAAAAATTGCATTTTGCTGGAAACGTGTTTTCCTGTAGCGCAGACCGGAAACAGCATTCGCAAACCTAAACAGAACCAAAAACAGACAGAGCTAAAGACATACGACGCTGGGCATGAATGAAAGTAATAAGCTGAGGGGAAAAGAATCGTCGACAGATAGACAGACAGATATGTTTATTAAACTCGGACCAATAAATTGAAAGATGAAGTACAAACATTACTCACTCCAGTGTTATTTTAATTAACTGGTCTAAATATTATAATTTTCATTCAAAAATAATCAGAGTTTTTTTGAGCTTCCATTCAATTATTAAAATATGCATATGTAGTGTAAAATTCAAAAAATAAAAAACAAATTTAGTAAATGCAATTAATGTGCTTACTGCACCATTTTAATTTGTATACATATTTGTACACACTCTGAGTACAGCATATCTGTAAGTGCATCAACTTTAATTTTAAGTCTTCTACCTGCATACACTCAGGACTTTTTTGTCATTTCAGTGATGTGATCTGAAAGTGATTTCGTAAATGCACACTTTATTTTGGTCTTTGTTCCGCCGACGATCAATAAGAGTAATGCTATAAACCGATTAGTTGACTACAGTTGTAAAGCAGCAAACTATTTACAAAAACAAAAAAAAAGAAATAAGAATAAGAAAAAGTGAAGAATCAATAATTTGTATAAAAGAAAGTTGTGTGCCCTTCCAGCCGACTCTACATAATTAAATCATTCGACTGAGAAATCAAATAGAAATACCAGGCGATTGAGAGTTAATCTGGTGACAAACGTTATCCGTTCCAATTTCCAATTTCAAATGACGACTGAGGCTGAGAGACAGAGATTTTTGGCGGCGCTGACAATACGAAGAAACACGCCCGACATTTTATGTTAGGCCTTTTGTTTGGACCCACAATGAGGGACAAGAAACACGACAAAGTGCTCGGCGCATGAAATAATAATTTACTTCATAAAAACGAACGTCAGCTTAATATTTGAGAGCTCTTTTTTCTTCTGCTTCAATTTTGTATTTTTTTATATTTTTGATTCTCTTCTTCTTTTACTGTTGTGCTACTGGTTTTTAGTTATTTCTTTATTCAAGACACCAGATTACGCTGCTTGTGTGGGATTGACAGACACCTTTGTTAGCCCAAAGCGTTGCCTTCTTCCAAGTTAAGCCGATGCGTTCAGCTCAATTGGTACATACATAAATACATATATCGTGGTAAATTCTCAATCGTTGTTATAACTTTGTCACAATATTTCTATGGCATTTGTACACCCGAAATACGCACACAAAATTGTTGCTGATAATGTGCCGACAACGGAATTAAACAAAGGGAGCGAGTTGGCTCGACTAAAAGATACCCTAGCCAAGTCATTCATCACCTATTGAATGCACAAACTTGTCTGGGCTTGCCTGAATAGATTG
>JBAMBJ010002062.1:0-40611 GCA_037043495.1 Drosophila recens
AACGTGTAAATATTTATTCCTTAATATAAGTAAGTTTTAAATGGTTATATAACACTAGTTTACAGCCATTTTCACTTTCATGTCTGAGTGCACTTTTCTTATGGATTGTGGCCCACTAAACACGAAAATCTCACTTAAAAATTTTTTTATGGTAGCGTTTTCGAAATATTTATGTTTTTTCAAATTTTCGAAGTTGCTCTCACATTTTAGAGTATACCACGAGATCTAATTTACCGATATGGTCAAAAGAGTACTCAAATTATAGGTTACTAATTTCTTTACAACTTTCTTCCATATTGCTTTAAGATCGGCTTAGTAGTTCAGAAGCTAGCGATTTTTAAAAGTTTCAAAATCCGGTTTTTTTGTGAATTTTGGGTCTCCACAGCTCACAAATTGCCCTAGAAAAAATAGATATCGCCAAGGTAAAATTATTTTTAAGAGTTTAACGTATAGCCGACACTGTTACGAAGAAAATAGGCTATTGCTTTTGAGAATCTATGGATAAATCGCGGAGTAATACGCTTTTTAGTGCAAGACCAAAAATTATGTTTTTTACAATTTTCAAGTATGTTTCGTATGACAGCTTTGTGAAAGAGTGGTCCGATTTCAACCAAATTAAGTCAGAATGTATAAGACTAGCTCATATGTATATTCTGTCAGTTTGGTTCAGATATCTCAAGCAACATAAAAGTTTTTCGTACAAAACAGCTGCCATTGGAACTATTGATCGAAAATAAAGATTTAGTATTAAAAATGTTTATTGTTTTTTGAGATATCTCAACCAAACAAGCAGAATCAGCATCTGGGATGGTCCTTTACATCCTCACCAAATTTGGTTTAAATCGGACCAATGTATCATATAGCTGCCATAGGAACGATCAGTCGAAAATCAAGTCTTAGTATGAACAACTTTTTTGTTGTTTGAGACATCTGAACCAAACTGACAGAATATACATATGAGTTAGTCTTATACATTCTGACGTAATTTGGTTGAAATCGGACCACTCTTTCACATAGCTGTCATACGAAACATACTTGAAAATTGTAAAAAGCATAATTTTTGGTCTTGCACTAAAAAGCGTATTACTCCGCGATTTATCCATAGATTCTCAAAAGCAATAGCCTATTTTCTTCGTAACAGTGTCGGCTATACGTTAAACTCTTAAAAATAATTTTACCTTGGCGATATCTATTTTTTCTAGGGCAATTTGTGAGCTGTGGAGACCCAAAATTCACAAAAAAACCGGATTTTGAAACTTTTAAAAATCGCTAGCTTCTGAACTACTAAGCCGATCTTAAAGCAATATGGGAGAAAGTTGTAAAGAAATTAGTAACCTATAATTTGAGTACTCTTTTGACCACATCGGTAAATTAGATCTCGTGGTATACTCTAAAATGTGAGAGCAACTTCGAAAATTTGGAAAAAATTGAATATTTCGAAAACGCTACCATAAAAAAATTTTTAAGTGCGATTTTCGTGTTTAGTGGGCCATAATCCATAAGAAAAGTGCACTCAGACATGAAAGTGAAAATTTTTTTTTGATTTTGTAAACTAGTGTAATCAATCTCTTAATTTATCTCTTTACCATATTCCTGGACTATTATGTGGAGTACAATAAATTTAAAAAATAAATAAATAATTAAAAAAAAAATTAATAATAATTGTAATAGTATAATTTATAATTTACATATGTATCACAATGGATTATTGAAATAATCAAAATTGTAAACTAAAATAAAAATTTATTTTATAACTTAAAACTAAAGCAAATTTCAAATATGGTATTTTATTTGCATTTTTACTTTTTTTATTAACTGTGAATTGAAATTCGATGTTTTCAATCACAATAAAAATATTTAAATAAATTAAAGATAATTATATAATAAATCTACTAATTTTGAATTTAATAAAAATGCTTTACCAAATTTTTTAAATAATAAAAAAAAATAATAAAATAAAAAATGTAATGTATTTTACTGCGAAACCCATTATATCAAAAAAATGAATGGGGTTTTTAGTTGTACATGTATTTTTTTCACTTCTTAAGACAAATATTCAGCTTAATTGAAATTATTTCTCCAGGGTATCTGTTAGCTCTGCACTTTGCTACTAAAGCATTTTTACTTGTTTGGTTTGCTTTTGTTTGTTTATTTGTTTTGCGTGTTGGCATGCATAAAATTTCAGCTGCTAATGTAAGAGAATTTGAGTGTGTGTGTGTGTGTGAGATGTGTGTGCATATGCACATTGCATGTGTTTGTAATTTATAGGTTTCCAGGAACATTTCAATTAAATAAACTGACAGCCGGCTATCGTCCCACCCACCAAAGGCCAAAGTGAAGCATCACGTATGTGTGTGTGTGTGGTGTGTGTGCGAAAGTTCCTGACACTGGCGCCGATTTGCCTATTTGACAGGCATATATATGTGTGTTGAGAAATGCATAATACATAATGCACACACACTCAATTCTCAAATTCCAAAGCAGATCAACTTTTTCTTTGGCACGCCTCACAACGGTGACTAAGATACAGATACGAGTGCTCAAGTACTCAAGTACTCAATATTCAGCATACATAAAGTCTCTTTGAAATTGCATGCAATAACAGCTTGCATTATTGACAGCGAATGTTAAGCACATGTTAACATAGAGCTGTTAACATAGCACTGTTAAGGGTAAAAAGAACTTTTAAATTGAAGAATTAGTTGTATTATTTGTAATCTCTCGACTGTTTTGCATACATTTAAGTTTATTATTTAATAATTAATCACTTTTGCTTTTAAAAAGTCCAACACAAAAAATTGACAAATTTTATAAAACTAATTTTTTTTATATCATCATTTTTTTTATATGATTTTAAATTGTATTTATAAAACTAGTTAAAGGATATGCTATTGAAATTTGCTTGTTTTGTATGCCTACAATGCATTGTTTTTTTTTATGGGACGATGAAAAAATACTAAGATAGTAATTATTAGCAATTTCCAACAAAAATCATAAAATATGTTAGCGAAGAGGTTTTTTAAAAAGTGTTTTGCAATTAATATAAGAATTATTTGAAGAAACTTTTTGCATCAAAACATTTTTTGTTTGAGACCGAGGAAAAAAGTCAAAAAAGCTGACTTTTACAAAAATTCGAAATTTTCAATTAGTACTTAATAAGCTAAGGAAAGTTTTGTATCATTCAAACGGAATTTAAATGACCTTTCCATTGCTGCCAAAATTTACATGGAGTAAGCTCAAATTATGAGTAGATTTAAGTTTACTTTTGGCTAATTCTTTAAGCATTTCCAATCTTGTCTCCACTTTTTGATAGTTTTATATTGAATTTAATAGAAAGCTACATAAGTTGTTTAAACAACTTTTGAATAAGGCATCTCCCAGTCGAGCATACCCAACTGCAAAGATACTTTATTTTTCTATGTATATCGTGCTTTTTGATTTACAATTCACTGGGGATACGTTTTTTTTCTACTCGTTTGCTATTGCCATTCACATGTGTGAGTGTGTGCATTTTACACTGCATGAAATTGTGTGTTTTAATTTGCATTTATTTGACTTTTGTTGAAGTGAATGAACAACGCGATAATAGCAAATGCAATAGCAATTGCAATTGCAGAACCAGAACCAGAAATAGCCATCGGACCAACTCACAACTCGGACATTTGACTGGCAGCCAATTAAATGGAAAGTGCAAGGTTAACATCAGCATCAGCTTCAGCCAAATCAATTATGCAAAGGTCTAACAAATGCCAAACACATAAAACAATGCAAAATGTTCGCATTGTTATACCCTGGAAATGAAAATGGAATTGGAGAAAAAAGGCGTACAAAATTTGTGGGGAATGTGTGTGGAATGCATTTGGGAATGAGAATTTGCTGCTGTGCCCTACAAATATATGTGATAGGTATATAATGTTACATACTCATACCCGTTACTTTAAAAATAATTAAAAGGGTATTTTGCATTCGTTGAAATGTATGTTACAGGAAGAAGAAGGCATCTCTGACCCTATTATGTATACATATTCTTTGTTTCCAATTTTCACCACGCTCCTTTCTTTCTGCCACATTTTTTAAAATATTTCGAGTTTTTTTACCAAAATACATTATCCAATATAAAAAGCTATCACCTTACTAATTCTCAACAATATCGGACAAACAGAACGGCAGTAATGGCTTTTTTGAGTTATTAAGCAATACATGTGCCTAAAAGTATGCAATAAAAAATATTTTTTCAATATTTAAATAAGTAACGTGTATCCCATAGTGGGGAACTCTATTATAGCTCTTCCCTCTTATTTTTACTTTTTTTGCTTACAGGGTATTTGTTAGTTGCGCTTTCTCGCTACTCTTGATTGTTGATATTCCGATAGGGCGATGAGCTCATTTCTTACAGTTCAAATCGCAGCCATCGCATTAGTTATCAAGTCAAGTTTGATAGCAGATGCATTTGAAGTGCCGCATACTCAATTTCATCTCTCTGCCAAATGAGTTTGCTTTCTGTATGTTTGTGTGTCTGTGTGTGTGTATCTGTGTGTGTATCTATGTCAATAACGTTGTCATTTGAGGCTTTTGTGAATTTCTTTTGCTGCACGCTCTTGAACTGCACACAGACACATGCATATGCCAAAGGGAGCTCATGAGAATTTCATATAATATTTGTGACGAACCATTAAATTATCGTGCGTGACAAAAAGTCAATTTTAATAGTCATAAACATATGTTAATATATATAAAATTGCACTAAGATTATCATCATTTCGCTTAGCTTGATTGTAGCTCTTATCATGAGTTCATAAATTTTTTATTCATGTCAATTCATATACAACAACTTTACCTAATGATGGGGAAAGTTGGGAGACAAAGCTTTACAAAATTCCTATGGGAAATAAGATGGATATTTTTAAATGGGGCCAGTTGTCTAACTTCTATATTATTTATTTGCTTATTTAATATATAAATAAATATATAAATATATTAATTTTGACAATAAGATTAAAACTAAAAATCAATAAGTTAAATTAAAAGATGGAAAAAAAGTTTGTAATGTATAAAAAATTATATTATATTTAATCCAACTTTTGTTTCAGGGAACTTTGAACTAGACTTTAATGTTTGCTCGAAAAACTTTTAGTATAAATAGAAAACAATACCAACAAAAAGAACAACACACAGATCAGCTTTACAGCTACTTTGTCACTTTTGCAACTTAGAATTCTCAACTGGTTCTAGCGTTTGTTTGACTTAAATGCTCTTTAGTCTTAGATACTGTAAGAGTTAATTTTTGAGAATTGTATATTAGCTGTTAATTAATTTGCTAGTCTTTAGCAGGATGGGCATAACTGTTACAGTGGCTGCAACAAACATTTGACCACTTTATCTGAAAGTGCGGTTTCCCTTTCCTCTCACTTCCCCTCTCTTTCTCTCTCTTGTTGTGCTGTGTGTCTTACATTTTCATTAAGTTGAAATAACAAGGAAAAGTTTCGTTTTCAGCAGCAAAAGCAGCAGCAGCTCGACATCCGCTCTATACATAAACATTAGCTGGCAAAGGTTTGCAAAGTATACATATTTTTTGATATGCCATGTCCAGCTGTGTGGAGTTTCCCCATCCCCCTCTTTTGTTATACCCGTTACTTAAAATAGTAAGTAAAAGGGTATATTGTATTCGTTGAAATGTATGTAACAGGCAGCTATATAAAGTATATATAGCTAAATCAGCCAAATTTGGCACACAGACTTCTAACAACCCCACGCAGCTCAAGTTTGTTTCAAATTTTTGTCACGCCCATTTCCGTTTTTAGCATATGTGGATTTTATTGCTAATTAACGTTAACTACTATTATTAGCTATTATACTACCAATTCGCAACAAGATCGGCCAAACAGAACGATAGTAATGGCTGATTAAAGTTTTTGAGCAATGTAAGTGACCAAAAGTATGCAATACAACATTTTGTATGTTTATTTGAATAAGTTTCGGGTATCCTATAGTCGGGAACACCCCTATTGGCTTTTCCCCCTTTTTTCCCACTGGGTGCTCAACTTGCTGCAACCCTGTCACTTGCCACATTCAAGTTGCAACCCTGCCACATGCCACATGCCGCTTTGCCACCTGCTTCGAAGCGTAACGTGCAATTTTTATTGTTATAGCAGAACTTGGTGCATGTCATGCTGCCTAGACACTGTGTTGTTAACTTTTAACTTGCTTTTTGTGCCAGACACGCCCCCTTAACACCTCCCTCCCTTCCTCCGCCCATTGCCCATTGGGGGTGCCCAATTGTCCAACAGTTTTTCTCACAGAACTTTTATTTTGTGTGTGTGTGTGCAAAATTTGTTGTCTCTATACACTAACAGCGGATATTTAAAAATATGTAAATATATTATTTTTTTTTACATTTACAGTCTTAGGTTTATTTAATTTTTTGTTTTTTTTTAATAGTTACTATTGAATTTAATTATTATATAATTTATTTGTTAATTTCACACATATTCACAGTTGTTATTAAATTTAATTTACATTAACATATATTTCATAATTCGATTCTTTAATTCTTCTATTTAATTAGTTAATTTTTCTATCACATATATTTTTGAGTTTCAAAGTTATCTTGATTAATCTTGGTATAGGTCCTTCCTTTTGTTGCAGGCAGTGTATTTGTCCGGATCGACCAAGTTAGATCGCTATATCATAAAGCTGGCATAGGAACTATCTGTCGAAACCTATAAAGAACTTTGTTGCTTCTTCAGATATCTTAAGGGGACAGCCTCCTTTACACGGTCGAAAAACACGTAATTTTCTCGATTTTTTTTTCTCTAGTATAAAAATTTAATTCGTTTTGATATTTTTATCACATTTTAATACATATTTGAAAAGTATACAGTACTTTTTTCAAGATAATTGAAACCACGGATTAAAACCGAAACGAATATCGGTTTTAGTTACGTTTTCGGTTATGTTCGGATTTTAGATTTTCGGTTATCGGTTACGCAAAATCTTTGAATAAAGGTTTCGTAACGGTGAACCGGTTTTTGTATGTTTCGGGTTTTAAATAATTTAAATAAATATAATTATATTTATAATATACATATGTAATGATAATAAAATAGGCAAAATAGGAAAGAAAATCAAAAATAAAAAATAAAACTAATAACAAAATATCAGAGATCGCAAAGAAGACTTATGAGTCGAAAAAAATCTAAACAGCTCAAAATTTTTCGTTGAAAATTATTTTAAGCTTGTTTTTTTTAACTTTTATAATAAAAATTGAAAATAAAATATGCTTTTAAAATTGTATTTAAAAGTTACACCATAACTCTTATTTGCAATTTTTAAATAGTTAACAACTTTTTTTCAATTTTTATAATACATATATTATTTATTAAAAACCGAAATTAACCCTTATAAATGAAACGGTTACTAAACGGTTATTTCGGTTAACAGAGTTTCGGTTTTAAGGTTTCGGTCAAATGAAAATATTTTTTTTCGGTTACAGTTTCAGTTACGGTTTTAAATTTCAATCGGTTTTCACCGGTTAAAGGTTACGGTTTGGGTTAGGGTTTTAATCCCTGATTGAAACTCTTTCACTAAAATTAATACAGCTTTTTTTTGGTTAAAAAATTTACTTTAAAACACGATAAAATAAGTATGAAAACACATTTTTTGTTTCGGTTCACAATCACATAACTTTGTAAATACTGCAGATATCAACTTGAAATTTGTAAGGCATATTCTTGAACAATCGATTAAATTTTTTTTTCAAAAAATCTCTGTTTTTGGACACGACTGGTCGACTGTGTGTTAATTATTCTCTTATTCTGTATCATACAGCTTTCATAGAAACAATATGCAGTAAATTGAGTGTTGCATACTGCAAGAGTATTAAAACTTCGACGTTATTTTCTTTTTTTAATTTTTTTGTTTGGTTCAGTGTCCGAAGATTGTCGCACACACTGTGCTGTGCCACGCCCACTTGCAGTTGCTACTCCTCCTCCATTCAAGTGCAATATGAACGTCAAAATGTTTGGCTGCCAAGTTTTTGTTAACTCTTTTTTATCTATTTTTTTTTTTATTATTTTTAGCCGTCTCGTGACTATTGCAAAAGTATTTTGGTCAAATTAAAAAACATTTTACAATTGCATGCGTGTGTCTATGTAAGTGTGTGTGTGTGCATGTGTGTGTGTGTGTGTGGGTTGTGGCAACTTTTGCTCTGCTGTTGCCGTTGACTTGGCAAAAAGTTTTCATGTCTTTGGGTCTACCCAAAATGGCCAAAACGTTTGCACTTTGCGTTAGCAAAAAATCTGCCTCAAAGAAAAAAAAACGATTTGAAAACAAGCTGGAAAAGCTAAAGGATACCCCTTACTTAATTAATTACAAATAAAATATTTTTATTGCATACTTTTAGGCACATACATTGCTTAAAAACTTTAATCAGCCATTACTATCGTTCTGTTTGTCCGATCTTGTTGCGATTTGGTAGAATGATAGCTAATAACAGTAATAGTTAACGATAATTAGCAAAAAAAAAAAAAACAATAATCTTAAAAACAAAAAGGGGCGTGGCAAAAATTTGAAAAAAGTTTGATATGCGTGAGGTTTTTAGAAGTCTGTGTGCTTCCTCCTGCCTGTCATATATGTACATATATTGCAACCAATATACCCTTTTACTCATTTTTTTAGTAATGGGTATAAAAATAAGTTGCAAGTTGCCAGTTCTAAGTTGCAAGTTGC
The DNA here is from genome assembly GCA_037043495.1 of Drosophila recens. NCBI lineage: Eukaryota > Metazoa > Arthropoda > Insecta > Diptera > Drosophilidae > Drosophila > Drosophila recens. The sequence continues at coordinate 8,728 of JBAMBJ010002062.1, forward strand.
TCTCAGTCTCCGTCTTGGTCTCAGTTCATTGCCAGTTATTGTTGTCGCCATTGTTGTTTGTTCTTCTTTCCACAACAATTTTCTTCTCACTTTTTCTCCTCTCTCTCTGTCCCTCTGTCATTCTCTTTTTGCCACATTTTGATAGTCGAAAGTTGTTGCTGTTGCTGTTGTTGTTTTTGTTAGATACTTGGAGGTCTTAAGCCTTTTTCTCTCTTGAGGTGCTTGGGTTCTTTTGGTAATTAGTTAGCTACTAACTGTTCTACTTACCAGTTTCTGTTTTGGCCAACTTAATATGCGACTGCCTTGTGACATTATCGCCATAATATTTGCAGACAAAAAACTTTCGACAAGTCCAACAAAAACTAATGTAAATTGTCGAAACTTTTGTCTTAAGCTTCGTTTTTACAGCTGCAATTACTGTGGGGACTTTAGAAAATTACTAAATATTTTTTATATATATAATATACTAGATTTGGTGGGTTAAGTTTAGGGATGAAAATGCATAGAATAAAGCTTATCATAAAAAATATCAAAATGTTTAAGTCGACATGGAATTCAATCAGCTGTTGAAACATTTCCCATTAAAAATGATTATACAGCTAGTCAAGAAATTCTTTACACTCCCTTAAAAATGTAATATTTTGACTTTAAATAAGAAAATAATAGCTTATAATATATATATTTGGAAAGGTCATTTAATTTTCGTTCGAATGATGCAAAAATTTTCGTAACCCATTGAGTACCCATGGAATATTTTGAATTTTTGCAAAAGTCTACTTTTTCAACTTATTTCCTCGATTTTCACAAAAAATATTTTGATGAAAAAAAATTTTTGGAACAATTCTAAGAGTAACTGCAAAAAAAAATGTTCAAAAATATTTTTGCTAGTATTTTTGATAATATATCGAAAATCCTAAAAATGACAATTTTAACCCATTTTTCCTCATTTTCGTGTAAAAAGTGCCTTTTTTGCAGTTTTCAAAAAATTATAAAAAATACTAGTAAAGTTCCAAGGTGAAAATCCGACCAACTTTAGACTTTGCCAAAACTCATCTGATTTGATTTTTGAATTTTTGATTTAAAACACGGTTTAGCCTTTTTAAATCCTCTAGCCTTTCACTCAAACCTTTTCCCTTTCAAATGCAATAGAAATCAGATAGTCACGGCAATTGATTAGCTCGTTAATCTGGCAAAGCGCGCTTAAATTTTAAAGCCTTTTGATGCGAATGCGAATCAATAAACAAATGGAAAAACAACAAACGGTAACGGTAAACTAAACAAGAATCGAATAACAATACGTAAAAAGGCTTTAAAATTAAAAACCAAAAATAAATATAAAAATATATGTAATAAATTGCCCGAGTTGCCGTATAAATTGTTAAATAAATAAATCTAAAAGTTATCTAAGCGTGTCTAAATTCGATTTACAGCTGCAATGAACGCGACGTCGTCTGCTGAAAAAACAAATCGCAAATCGAGAAAGCTCCAATTGAAACGAAAGCACACACACTGACAACAACAAAAAAAATATACAAACACAACCAGAATCCCGGACTGGCCACAAAATGAACGCAAAGTAAATTTCTTTAGCAAATAATGACTACTATACACCCTATGTATCTATGTGCATACATACAAATACAAATCTGTGAAGGCCAAACGGTTAAAACTCGAAAGATAGAATTTTCACACAACACAGTTCAGTCAATTGTAATGTGCAATTAGACGGACATAAATTTGTTAAAATTGATTCATTAATTCTCAATATTCTGCCCAAAAGTAAGTTTTTTAAATTTATTAAAATTATGTCTGAATTATAATAATTTCATATTTTAAAAAAGGTTAGAGATATGTAAATTTGACAACAAATATTCAAATTTTAATAAACTAAGATCTTTTTCTTGAGATCATTATATGTATAAGTTAAATTAGGGCAAAAGTAAAAACTTCATTTTAAAAAACGATGATTATGAATAAATTGTTTTTTTAACGGTTATTGCGGTTGGAATAATTCGAATTTTGGGTTTCGGTATAAAAAAAAAAAATTTTTTTCGGTTGCGGTTTAAGTTTTGGTAACCAGCTTCAATCGGTTAATACCGGTTAACGGATCCGGCTAAGGCTACAGTTTTAATCTCTGTTAATACGATAAGTTTGAAGATGATTAGATGAAAAGCAAAGAATTTTTTTTAATACCATCTTAAAATTCTATACAGAAATATTTTCTGCGACTTTTATAAAATCTTAAATCTCTTCCATACTTAACCCTAATAGCTATATATCCTGTGTTAGAGTATTTGAAATTTATTTTTATAAATATAAATGGTCATACATTTCAATATGAACATTTATATAAATATCTCGTCTATCTGCAGCTTTGTGTATTTTAATTGTTATTGTCTGCCATTTGTATTTGAGTTCTATTTTTTTCTTCTTTTTTTTCGACTGCCAATGTATTTTTTTTTTTTTTGCATAAACGCTCAGCAAATAAACATCAAAAATATATTTTTTTATTGAATATTTTTTTATGAATTATTTAAGCAAACTGCGCACATATAACAAATATTCGCATTGTTCCCCGTCGTATATTCAAAATTGATGGATGCGACACTTGATTCGGGAATTTTACAATGTTTCAACTATTTTTTTGAAAGACTCGATGGTTTAATTATGATATATTCAGTTAGGGGAATATATTCATATTCAATCAATAAGGCGTATATAATTGTTGTTTGCTTGTTCATATACTCTGTACTTCTTTTGAATGGGGTATATTTTGTGGGATATTTTGTAAAAATTAGAAAGCGGTTTGGTATGGTATATTTTATTTATTATTAATTATTTTATATCCTGTATCCCATAAATTGATGTATCGGATATTTTAAAATCTTTTAAATAAATATTATAGATTTAATTTTAAGTCTTGGCTTTTTTTTTTCAAAATATCAGATATTAAATTAAAAAATATAGAATAAGAATATCCCTTATTTCAAAGGTAGCTTTCTATCTTATTGAATCCCAAAATCTTGATTTAATTTGTGAATTTAGTATTTATCTAGTAAGACAAGACTTGACTGACAAATCGGAAACATATAGGGGATTAGTTTAATATGAAGACAGAAATACATACATATATTCTTTTCTTTAGCAATCACAATCATTACATTCTAATTTTTTTTATATACATTTTTTTTTATCAAATCTCTCATTTTATTTCCATATCATAATTTAATATGGTCATGACCTGATTATATCTACATATGCTGTTCTTAAGTCTATTATTATTTTTCTGTGATTTTCAAACCCCGTACTTCACAAAAAAAAAGTATGGCGTCTATTAACGGGGTCTTCTTCTAAGAGTGACTGCAAAAAAACTTTTTCAAAAATATTTTTGCTAGTGTTTTTTATAATTTTTTTGAAAATCCCAAAAATTACGATTTTAACCCCTTTTTCCTACTTTTCACACAAAAAGTGGCTTTTTTGCAGTTTTCAAAAAATTATAAAAAATACAGTGGAACTTCCCTAACTCGAATCACCATTATCCACGAAAAAAGTTCGAGTTAGGGAGACTTCGAGCTAGGGAAGTAGAATTGTATGAAATTTGCCTAGTATTGCCACTCGATTTGGTTCGAGTTAGAGAGACTTCGAGTTAGGGAAGTTCGAATTAGGGAAGTTCGACTGTACTAGCAATATTATTTTTGAAAAAGTTTTTTGCAGTCACTCTTAGAATTGTTTGAAAAATTTTCTGCATCAAAATATTTTTTGAAAAAAATTGAGGAAAAAAGTTAAAAAATTGACTTTTTAAAAGAAGTTTTGGTATCATTAGAACGGGATTTAAGTGAATAAAAGATTAATATAAGAAAGCCGCATAAAATTTGACAAATTAATGCTGTACGAAGACATTAGTGGTTCACTGTATGTATGTTCGCTGGACACGATGTGCTCGTGAGCAGCGCTGTCAGCGAACTGAAAATGAACACGAGTTCTTCGTCGCTGTGCAGACGTCGAACTCACCACACCGCATATTCAACACATTTCGGCTGTAGCAAGGTGAATTTACTAATAAGGTGACGTCGTCCGATGTGGTGAGGCTACAGTCAATTTTTCACCTCTCTCTCTCCGCTCTCAGAGAGAGATGACACACAACCTCTTTCGACAACGTTTGCAGGCATACTGTCAAATGTTTGTACTCCCGAAAGAGAGCAGCTGTGGTGACAACGTCACCTTATTAGTAAATTCACCTTGGGCTGTAGGATGTGCTGTGGTGAGTTGGCGAATAGGCAGGAAAAGGGAATGGAAGGGCAGAAGTCGCCGTCGGGCTGAAGTTGCTGTTGTTGTTGTTGCTCTGATGCTTTGGGCTGCTGTCTGGTCTGTCTGTCTGTCGGTTTTGTTGTTGTCGCGATGTTTCTGCTTCTGCCCGTTTGCCGGTGATTGTTTGTCTATTTATATGCTCATTATGTTTTCGCGCTTGTTTTACCAGGCGAAGCAACGCCAAAAGCAACAACAACAACAACAATTGTTACAACAACAGCAACAATGTTGCCAGTCTGAATAATGTGCGGCCATAGATTGTGGCAAGTAGAGAAGCTAGCAAAGGATTCTCTCTGTTGGCAACTTGCCCCCCAAAAAAAACACTGCAAGAACAACATCGACAACAGCAACATTATCAGCAACAACAACAACGCAGCTTTACAATCCTTCTTTTTTGGCCCTGGGTCAACAAATTTTTTTGTAGTCTCAATGTCGCTTACAATCAAACCGCTTGTCAATCACAATTCTTCCTCATTCTCTACTCTTTTATATATATATTTTTTTTTTTGACTCCAGAACACTCATCAATTAGGCAAGGACTAATTACACAGTTGGTTTGGGGCAGCACATTTAAGATAAAAACTAACAAATCTTTTGAAATTTAAAACGTTGAAACCGAAAAAAAATTTCGTGAACTTTAAATGCTACAGTACAATTAAATGCCCTTTACTAAGTTACAGTAAAAAAACAATTAAAAATTTTAAGTTCAAATACAATCAAAAATTTGACGTCATGACGCGTCATCTTAAAAAATGTGAAAGCTGAAAAGAGATGAAAATACTCTTAAGCCAGAATTAAATAATGTAGTTTTCCATTTTTAGGAGCTATTTTGATATATTACTTTTATTATGACAAGATTTCCACCTAGTTTGTGACACGAATTATTTCATCAAATGTTATTCGAAATATCGAAAACAGCTTGAAAAACTTGTTTTAAATAAAACATCTTGTTTTAAATAAAACATCTACAGTTTGTCAAGTAATTGTTTGCAAAGCCTTAAAAATGTAATATTTCGACTTTAAATAAGAAAATAATAGCTTATTATATATATTTGGTAAGGTCATTTAATTTTCGTTCAAATGATGCAAAAATTTCCTTAACCCATTAAGTACCCATTAAAATATTCGAATTTTAAAAAAGGTCTACTTTTTCAACTTTTTTCCTCGATTTTTTCCAAAAAATGTTGGGATGCAAAAAAATTCTGGAAACAATTCTAAGAGTAACTGCAAAAGAAAATTTTCAAAAATATTTTTGATAGTATTTTTTAAAAATGTTGGAAAATCCTAAAAATGACCATTTTAACCCATTTTTCCTCATTTTCATGCAAAAAGTGCCTTTTTTCAGTTTTCAAAAAATTCTAAAAAATACTAGCAAAAATATTTTTGCAAATTTTTTTTTGCAGTTACTCTTAGAATTGTTTCCAGAATTTTTTTGCATCCCAACATTTTTTGGAAAAATCGAGGAAAAAAGTTGAAAAAGTAGACCTTTTTAAAATTCGAATATTTTAATGGGTACTTAATGGGTTAAGGAAATTTTTGCATCATTTGAACGAAAATTAAATGACCTTACCAAATATATATAATAAGCTATTATTTTCTTATTTAAAGTCGAAATATTACATTTTTAAGGCTTTGCAAACAATTACTTGACAAACTGTATGTATTAAAATGGTTCATTTTACAATCTTACTGTCTTTTTTAATCAATTTAACGTTTTTGGACGAGGTGGACCTTCTTTGGAAATTCCCACATTCCATCTGAGAAGATTCTTTATCAAAAACAGGAAAAATTTTAGCCTGTAGGAAATGAACACTGTTTTTTTTTATCAAAGCCTAGATTTGTTTGGATATTCAAGTAATATTTCAAGTAATAATTTAATTTAAGAAATAAAATAAATGAATGTAAACTCCATTAAAGGGCTATACAATTTCTAGAATTTTTATCAATCGTCTAATCAATTTTGTGTATAATTATTTCTCCGGGAATTCCGATTGCGGTTCCGTCAACTTAATAATTATAAAATGTTTTAAATATTTTAAAGCTTTGCCAAAACCAACATAAATATTAAAGTATTAAACAAATAGAGTTATTGCTATGCAATTCGTTACGGCCAATAAAAGATAATATTGCCAATATTGAAAACCAGCGCCTCCTTCCAACGAAAAACTCTAGCCATCATTTCAATCATATGAAAATTTCAGTTTTCAGCTTTGCAGTTTTTACCGCCGCCTTTTCCATTTCCATTTCCGGTTGCAGTTTCAGTTTCTGCAGCTCGAAGCTTCGAAGAGATTTAACGTTGCGAAATGTTTGCGGTTTTACTTCATAAACAATTTGAGTATGTATGTATATATTTCATAAATATATGTTTTTTAAATAATTTTTTCGCCTTCATCTTTCAACATTTTGTTGTTTTTATTTTTATACCCGTTACTTACAAAAATAAGTAAAAGGGTGTATTGTATTCGTTGCAAAGTATGAAACAGGCAGAAGGACACGCCCCCAAAATGCTTACTCAGGGGCTATCAAAGTTAAAATTTGTGAAGTTTGTGAAAAAATAAATCTTATGGCTACTAAAAATAAATGTTTTATAAAATTTTTGATCTTTTTTTGGTTTATTTTTAAGGTTTTTATATTTAAAAATTACTTTCAAAAAGTTTAAATAAAACAAATTTTTTTTTCAAAAATTATTTTTTATTTTTCGGGGTGAATCATCAGAATTGCATATATCGACCTAATTCCTATGGCTGTATATGATATAGTAGTACGATTTCAACCAATCTGACATATTATGAAGCTGCGGTAGTCTTCTACATCCAGATCAAATTTGGTTAAAATCGGACTACTATATTATATAGCTGCAATAGCAATAATCGTTCGAACTTTGTAATTATGCCGCGTGTTTTTATTGTGAGGTTGCATTAGTTTTTCATAATTTAAAATTCTTAGGCGCAATTTGGCGCAGGTAAAACTATGTACCATAATTTAGAGAACTGATTACTGAAGCGTTTTTAAGCAAGTGTTTTCCTTGGAAAAACTACATATGTGTGAGAGTTATCGGGTATCAAAGTTCAAAAAAAGAGGCCAGAGCCCTCAGAAATCTTTTTTTTGGGGTAAGCGTTCGAAAAAGTAATATAAGCATTCGATAGATAATTCTTCAGAGATTAAGAACTCAAAAAGATTTTTAGATCAGGTAAAATTGTGGGTTGTACAACCCAATTAAAATAAAAAACACTAAATTTTTACTATTTTTGAACTTTGCAAATAGTAGTAATGGCTGATTTAAGCTTTTAAGCAATATAAGTGCCCAAAAGTATGCAATATTTTTTTTATATATATATTTTAAGTTTAAATGTCAAACAAGTAACGGGTATACTATAGTCGGGAGCTCAATTTTAGCCTTTCCCGCTTGTCTGTTGTTATTGTTGTTGTGGGTCTTTTGTTTGCATTGCTGTTTTTCCCCGTTTTATTTGCTGGAATTACAGTTTCTGATGCGACACATGACGCCACAAGAGTTTTCCCCTGAAACCAGACGGAGGGGACAATGTGGCAACATAGAGGGGGCGGTGCTAGAGGCGGACCGGAAGGCCTGTGGGAAGGGGAGGGGAGGGGATGGAGGTTGTGGGGCGTGCGAGGGATGCAATGTTGCGAGGGTTGGACATATGAATGTTGGTTGGGTTTTGTGAAAGGATCAACTTTTTATATGTGAATATGGCGGAAAGTCAGCGTGTCGACATTGGTGTGTGTGTGTGTGTATGTGTGTGTGTGTGAGTGACGTAGGCAATGCAATAGTATGTGTTGTTATTATTGTTGTTGCTGCAGTTTCATTGCTCCACGCTTTTAAACATGGCCAGCGGCTGCGTGTGTGTGTGTGTTGTTTCCATATGCGTTTGTTTATTTACAAACCCACACACACATTCATACAAATACAGTTGACACTGGCAGAGCGCGAAAGTTGCAGCCAAATCTCCCTTGGGTCGTGTTTATCTTGCGCTCACACTGAATATTCCCTTTAACTTCGCTTTACCCCCCCCACACTGAGAAAAATTTTTGGAACACTCAAGCATCATACAACCAAATAGTAAAACAAAAAGCAAAGCAACAAGCCTTTGAAGCTTAACAATTGTTTTTGTAAGCTTTAAGCTTTAAACGAAAAAATGTATTTTTGTTATATTAAGTTATTTAATTTTTTTTATTTTGTTATATTTTGATACGTATACATTGAAACTTTAACAAAAAAAACTTGACAAAAAAAACCTTCAATAAAAAAAACAACCAAAAACTCAAATTCCGAAAGTTGTTACAACTAATATGTAGTTAAATATATAATATAGAATTTTCCATTTTCAGATTTATAAATGAATTTTATTAGCCGAATAAAGCTAAAATACTTTAGAAGGATATTTAAAGCGATTTAAAAAATTTGTGAAACGTAAGAATTCTACGGAATTTAGATTAGCCTTATGGATTCTTAAAAAGTGAAAATTCAATTTGATCTACAATTAAATGTAACATTAGATAAGACGTTTCAATATTTGAAACGAAAGCAATTTTTACCCAGTATGGATTAAATATAATTATTTCATTTTTTCAAATGAAATCAATTTTTAACCAAATCTGATCAAACAAAATACAATTTTTTCAACTTTAATCACAATTTGTTTAAATAACATGGTTTTACAGATATTTTTCTCACTGTGTATGTGTTTGTTCACACATACCCTTTACAAATAGAAAATATCGATACAATTGAGTACCACTTAATTATAGTTAAAAAAACGAAAATTTTCAAAGAAAAAAGAGAAAGTATTTGAAATTTGTAGTAAAAACAGGATATAACTCACCATTATTAATTTTGTAAGGGTATAAAAATGTCGACATGATTGTCACGTTTCGTTGCTTATTGGGATTTCCGTTTTCATTTTGCTTATTTTTTTCTATTATTTATTTTTGTTTTTTTCTACTGGCTATCATTGTTTTGCTCTGTTGCAGTTTTTCCGCACAGTTTGGCTCCAAAGCATTTTATTGCCCCACAGTTTTCATTTTAATGCAATTTGTCTCGGGTTCTGGGTTTTTTTTGGGGCAAAGGGACAAACCCAAGGGGAATTCCCCCGATTCCGAATACGATGATAATAATATAACGTGACAGCGGCAGCGCAAAATCATAGACTTTATTTGGTCCCCACTGTATTAATAAATCGTTTATCATATCTACATAAATGCACAATTTCTCGCACACTCCAAAGCGCATAATCATGACAGTGCATTTTTTTAAGTGTATGAAACTAGTGCAAATCCTAAAAGTGATCCAACTTTCTCGTTTCGTCAAATCATCAAATTGAATTGTACAACCGCTTGAAATTAACGGTAAAAGTTTGACTAAACAAGTGGGAGAGAGAGAGTAAGAGCGAGTTTCGTTAAGTTTACCCATTATACATTAATTCCACTCATTCACGCACACACACAAACACACGTATGCATGCACTTGTTTGTATGTGTGTTCACCTGTTCACTTGGACTTGTAGTGTCCTCCTCCTCCTCCTCTTTGTTATTTTCTTGTTTTGAAAATGAGTCGGCAATGTTGTTGCTTTTGTTGCAACATTCGTAGCTAACATACCTGCTGCCTATTACCAGCGGCAGTTAAAATGTGTATATTATTTTAAATTACACATCCTCTTCACAATTAGCGCCACTTTTCGGAGAAAATTGCATATCGATACTAATTGGCAAGCGCGGCTTATCGATTTTTTTTGTTGCATTAGGTGAATATCAATCAGGCAGAGTATGCTAATTACAGCCAGGGCTGCACAACCATTGTAATTGAGCAAAAAGGATGCAACTGACATCATTATAATTTTGTATGTTATGCATTAATTTTATGCTGAAGCCAACACTATAAGGTGCTTCAATTTTAAGATTTATTAGTCTTAATAATAAAGCTGTATAAATAATGGCGAACAACTGCAAGTAGTTTATGTTGCTAGCCAGCCCTGGTCGCCAATGACATTTCGGAAAAGAACAAAAGGCTTGTTGGTAACGCGATCAACTGAAAAGCAACAAAGCAGAATTGTCCAAGGCAACGCAACAAGAAAAAAAACAATATGTGTAAATTTCAATTGCTGCTCTGGTTCCCAAGTAACAAACGAACAACAACACAAGCAACAACACATGAGAGCTGTGTGCGCAGACGTAAAGTGGAATTCAATTGTTGGCCAGTCCAAGCGAAGCCAACTCAGCTGTTTATATTATTATTATTTCTTTGCCTCTACCTGTTGCCCACTCACACACACACACGCAGAGACAACGACGGCGGCAAAAGAGAAAACGTAAAAGCAAAAGAGGCAAAAGCCAAAGCAAAACGAACCAAAACAAGATTGTTGTTGCTGTTGTTGTTTTTGTTGCCCAGCGACAAAGAATGCCGCATGTGTACATGTAAGTATGCCACCCAGCATTTGGAAGATCGTTTCAACAAAAATCAACTTGTGAACGCGAAAATGTATAAGAAATGCGAGTCAAAAACAACACTTTAAGCAGAGTCGCGGCTAAGTTTCTAGGGCTGTCGAATATTTTTGAAATATCGTATCGATGATATTTTCTGTTTAAAAAAAATATCAAAATGATATTTAATTTTAAGCTTTCGATATATCAATATAATTAATATTTTTTTTTTACCTTTTTAAAAAAAAAAAAAATAATAATATGCCCCACAATAAAAATAGATCGTATTAATCAAACAGATCAATAAATTTTATAAAATTACCGTTTTTTTCCATTAGGCTATATATATTTATCATTAACATATTAGGCAAACAAAAATGAGATTCAAGTTTTAATGTATTACATATTAAATATGAATAGATTTTTTTCAGATTCGTATGTTTAGTTCCAATATTTGGTTTTTACAGACTTTAAAACAAACTTTAAAAATCCATTTCTCTCAGCTGCGTCTATTAGTTTACTCGCTTGCTTTCCAGACACAGAGTGACAAACTCACAAATTTCATAATATATAAAATAAAACATCGCATATTTGATATATCGGCAAATCTAATATCGCGATATAAATATATCATTTATTATAAAAAATATTGATATATTGATATTTTGATATAATATCAACAACCCTACTATTTTAATCAGACAGAAGACTCGAATGTGATCAAAAATTGCATACAAAATGCTTGCTGGGTACGAGAGAGTGGAAATGTGTTGGTGTGTGTGTGAGATGGCCCGCAACGGGTTTGTTGGCCCGTTTGGCTTTGCCTCTTCTTGTTTCATTTTCACACAACGTCAGAAGCCAAGAAGCTGCGCAGTCGCAATTTCGATTTGTCTTGCAAACACAATAATAAATCAACAAGTGCGTCCAATTAAAAGCTGCTTAAAAAGTGACAGTAAAAACTAAAACTGTTAGCACCCGCCTTCTTCACGGTCAACAACAACAACAACAACAACAAATGACAGCAACAACAACATCAACAATAGAGGCAGCTAGAGAGAAATGCGGCACAGTGTACACCTGGAATTGTGCGGGCGAACTTTATGGCATCGAGTGTGAACTGTGCGAGGAGCGTCCGCTTTGTGCCCTGAATGAATTCGCCGAGCATATGGAGCTGTGGCATTCCGATTGGACACACGAACAACAAGAACAGCCGCCGGAGGATGCGGAGGAGTTGATGCAAGAGGTTCTGGCCGAGCAACAGTCGAATCAATGGTCAAAGGTCAATGAACTCAAACAGCAGCTGGTTCAAGAGCTGAATGGGCCTCCAACGAACCAACAACATGATCATTATCATGATCAACATAATGATCATCATCCACATGATCATGATCATCATCAGCTGGTTAATCTCAACGAACAACGGATTCAACTGGACAACAGTGTAAGTGAAAATTTAAAATGTACATATAAAAAAAGTTGCTTGAGACGAAAACCTGAAAGGAAATCAAAAGAAACTTTAGTATCATAACAAAAAAAATAATAGGAAATAATTTGAGGAAACGGAAAAAATATCAAATTGCTTAGGAAAGAAAGAAAAAAAGAAAAGAAATATTGAATATCAGTAGGAATAAAATAAAAAAAATATTTAAATATTTAAGAAAAGAAATGTAAGGAAAACTTTAATATTATTAGCAATAAAATAAAACAAAAAACTCCTTTAATATGTATTTAAAGAAAAATAGTTACTGAAAAGAAAACCTGAAAATATCAACTACTTAGTTGGGAAAGGATAAAAATAATTTCTTATTGTGATAATGTGGTTGGAAACATTTCTTAAATTACAAAAAAGAAATACAGTCGAACTTCCCTAACTCGAATCACCATTATCCACGAAAAAGGTCGAGTTAGGAGACTTCGAGTTAGGGAAGTAGAATTGTATGAAATTTGCCTAGTATTGCCACTCGATTTTGTTCGAGTTAGAGAGACTTCGAGTTAGGAAAGTTCGACTGTATCTCGTGAGAAATAAATGATAAAAAAAAGTTAAATGTCATTTAAATTTTATTAACAATATTTACAAAAAGTTGTAATGTGGTGTGAAACAAGTCCATAATTGAAAAAAATTGAAAAAAATTAAAAAAATTAATTTGAGGGTAAAATCTGATAATTTCAACTGGGTTGGAAAGGAAATCAAATGAAATTTTAGTATCAAAAAAATAAAAATCATAATATGTACTCCCACTCGCAAATCTCGGCGTACACCCTTATTTTTGCTTTAACAGCTATGTTAGTGAATTAATCACAGTAAAAAAATTTATTTGGAAAGGTCGTTCAAATTCAGTTTAAATCAGGGGTGCCCAAAACTGCCTTATGGATGTGCACGCACCAATACAAATATAAGAAAACACACTCATACATGTAAGGAACATCTTTTTTGTTTCAATGTGTACACAGAAAAAAAAAATAGAAAGAAGTTTCTTCAAAAAGTCACACGCATCACACGTTTCACAACGAAGTGAAGTTTTTTTTTTCAGTGTACACAAAACGATAAGACAACAACAAAATACATTCGGATTAGCAAAAGCAAAACGACGCAATGCAATTGTTTTTGTTTTGCAGGCAACGAAAGTGAACGGAAAGCAACAATGCAAACGTTGCAACGCGTTGTTCTTGTTTTGCAAGGAACGAAAGTTGACGGCAAAGCGGAATGTCCAAATTGTTTGTGTAATTGTTCAATGTGTGCCAGAAGCTTACCAATGTGTATTCTCAGTTGCTTCCCATATCCTATGTGCAATACAAAAACAAATGAGCGTCGTGTGCATAGGCGATGGGCATCCCTGGTTTAAATTATGCAAAAATTTCCTTAACCCATTAAGTACTCTTTGAAAATTTCGAATTTATGTAAAAGTCACTTTTCAAAACTTTTTTCTTCGATTTTTACCAAAAAATATTTTAATGCAAAAAAAATTTTTGGAACAATTCTAAGAGTGATTGCAAAAAAAAATTTTCAAAAATATTTTTGTTACTATTTTTTAAAAATTTTTTTCTAGTCACTATTAGAATTGTTTCAAGAATTTTTTTGCTTCAACAAATTTTTTGGAAAAAATCGAGGAAAAAGCTTTGAAAGTTGGCTTTTTAAAAATTAGAATATTTCAATAGGTACTTAATGGGTTAAGGAAAGCTATGCATCATTCCAACGGATTTTAGATGACCTTTCCAAATATATTTTTTAAATTTGAAGCAAAATTGAAGCAAAAGCTGTTATAGTAAAAGAAAGAGTGCACCTATTGTTTTGTCCATGATTGTTTATCCATAAATTGACTTTTAAACTTTTTTTTTAATTTTTCATAATCATAATGCGAATAAAGAAGAGTTAATAATATTGTATTATGTTAATTATTTTTTAGTTCTGTGTTATATCATCTCCGTTATTTCATGATATTTGTTGACCTATCCCAAAATAAGAATAACAAAATTTAATAACAATTAGAGAGTGCTAAATATTTTCAGATTATTCTTACCTATTTTCAAGATATACTGGGGTGCCACAGAAATCGCTTTCGCTTGAATTTCACTTAAATTTGTATGAAAATTGTATGAAATTGAAGTGAAAGCGATTTCTGTGGCACCCCTGATACGAGTATTTTGAATTATTTTTAAAAATTTCTATTAAGCATTTAATTCTCAAACAGTTCCAAATGATTCTCAAACATTCTCTGCCCCATTTTAGAGTTCCCAAACAGTTCTGGACAACTCAACACAGAAGCTGACAACGGAGCACGTCCAGCACTTGATTGCGCTGTACCGGAGCGAGACGCGATTGTGGAATCAATCACATCCGGAGTTCCGCAACATGGAGCTGGGCCGTGAATCGTGGCGACAAATAACGAATGCTTGGAGCGCACACTGTGGTCGCCAGTTCAGTGTGACGGATGTGCGGATACGGATCTCGACGCTGTGCCAGCGATTCCTCAAGCAACGCGAACGCCTCGAAGACGAGGGAGACGACGGACTGGAAGATGGCGTTAAATTCGTGCACTACGATCAGCTGAGATTCCTGTGCGAACAGCAGTCGCTGCTGAAGCGGAGGGAGCACTTTGCTCGGGAGAATCGCCGGCTGTTGGAGATCTACGAACACTATCCGATCCTCTGGCACAATGCCCACAAGCGGCTGCGTTGCGTGGAGACCTTGAGGAGACGCCAGGAGGCGCATCGTGGCCTCCAACTGGCCCTGAGAATGTGTGGGATTAAGTTGTCCGGTCTGGCCATTCAGCGGCGTCTGCAGTCGCTGAGGAGGCGTTATCGCCTGGAGAAGATTCGCTATTTGCACAGCGTCGTGGAGGGCAAACATCGGGAGTTTGTGGCCACCTTTGAGCACTATGCGGAGATGGAGTTCCTGCACAAGCACATTGATCCGTATGTGTGCGCCGTGTGCGGCAAGATCTTTGAGCATCTGGTGGCGCATCAGGCGCATGTCCAGGGCAGCTGTGAGGCCCAGAGTGTCGTCGTTAAGGAGCACTTGCTGCCCATGGAGACGGTGGAGACGGCGGCGACTGTGGGCGAGCTGATGGTGCAGCTGGAGATGGAGGGGAATCTGCTGGAGGAGCAGCAGCAGAAGGTTGACGAGGTCCCACAACTGGAAGGGGGACAGTTGGAGATGAGGCAGCAGCTGGAGCAGTTGGCGGAAGACGATCACGTCAAGATGGATAAGCTAGAGGAGAATCTCCTCCATGAGGATCAGCTGGAGGGGAATCTCCTCCATGAGGATCAGCTGGAGACGAATCTCCTTCAAGATGGTCACATCCGGGAGGATCAGCTTAAGAGGAAACTCCTCCAGGAGGATCAGCTCGAAAGGAATCTCCACGAAGGGATTCACATCCGGGAGGATCAGCTTAAGAGGAATCTCCTCCAAAGGGATTACTTACAGAAGGATCAGCTCGAGGGGAATCTCGTCAATGGCGATCAGCTCGAGAGGAATCTCCTCCAAGAGGATCAGCTTGACGGGAATCTCCTGGAAGGGGATCACATCCAGGAGGATCAGCTTAAGAGAAATCTCCTCCAGGAGGATCAGCTTAAGAAGAATCTCCCCCAGGAGGATCAGCTTGAAAGGAATCTCCACGAAGGGGTTCACATCCGGGAGGATCAGGTTAAGAGGAATCTCCTCCAACGGGATTACATTCAGGAGGATCAGCTTGGGAGGAATCTCCTCGAAAGGGGTCAGCTCCAGGTGGATCAGCTTGAGAGGTATCACCTTGACGGGGATCACCTCCAGGAGGACCACTTCCAAGAGGATCACCTCCAGAAGGATCACCTCCAGGGAGATCACCTACAGAATGATCACCTCCAGAAGGCTTTCCTTAAAGAGGATCAGAAGCATCACCTCCCAGAGGATCACCTCCACAAGGAAGACATCCTGGATAATTTGATTCAGGAGGATCACCGCCAGGAACATCACCTCCTAGAGCAGGGAATAACAACCCCATTTAATAGTCTCGCCTCAGCCTGTGCTGTTGTCCATCCCCTGAGAGAAGAAGCATCCAGCACTCAACAGCACACCGAGGAATACTCCGAGGACAGTCTGCCCTCCACTAACACTAACACCAACAAGTTTCGTGTGCGTTTGAGTTTACAGCAAACTAATAAACTGATTGAACTCTATCGATCGCAGCCCAATCTCTGGGATCCCAATCACCTGGACTATCATGCGCGGCAGCAGCGTCGTCAATCCTGGCACCACATTGCCGCCGAGCTGAATGCCTACTCCTCCATGCCGGGCAGTCAACGTTACAGCTGGCAAATGTTGCATCGGAAACTCACGGATTACACCAAATACTATCGCAGGTAGGGATGTCACGATTAATCATATGATACACAATAATTGATTATTTTTTTTCCTTTGGCGATTTAATTGTATCGTAAAATGTGTTGCGATTAATTGAAACACTAATCGATTATTCGATCAAATAATCGCGTCGTTGCCAAACTTTTTTCAGGGAAACACACATGGAGATTTTATTCCAAAAAAATAGTAGCAAAAATATATTTGAAAAATTTTTTTTGTAGTTACTCGTGGAATTGTTTAACAAAATTTTCTGCATCAAAATATTTTTTGTGAAAAATCGAGGAAAAAAGTTGAAAAAGTAGACTTTTACATAAATTTGAAATTTTCGAAGGGTACTTAATGGGTTGAAGAAAGTTTTGTGTCATTCAAACGGAATTTAAATGACCTTTCCATTGATGAAAATATGTTAACGATAACGGCTCAAATAAGCCTTAAATGTCAAAATTTGACCTGCATACTTTATGCTGTGAGCCACTGTATTTATATTTCTTGGGCATTTTATTATTGTTCTTAATTGTTTTTGCTATACAATGGCATTGCATTACACAATATTTTAAAAAACTAACAAAAATTAATCATTTGAATAATCGATTATTTTTATTTTTCTTCGATTAATTGCAATTAATAATCGCGTAGCTCAAATTAATCATATGATTCAATAATCGATTAATACATTTTTTTTGCCATCCCCAATCGCAGGGAGCGGCAAAGAGAAGCGCTGGCCGAGGAGGGCGCGGGTGAGGGAACACGCTGGAGTTTCTACGATGCATTCGGCTTCCTGGACGATGTGCTGCCCATCAGCTGTGTGCTGCAGAAGTCGCTGCAGCAGAGGGATAGTAACTTGAAGATTATACAAGTCTATCAGAGCTACGAGCAATTGTGGTGCACCGATCATCCGGATTACACGAAGCGCAAGCAGCGACAACGACAACTGGAATCGCTGTGTACGCGCCTGCAGGAGGAGTGCAATCTGCAGCTGACCGTGGAGCGTCTCAAGAATCGTCTGATCGAGTTTCGTTGTCAGTATCGACAGTGCAAGGAATCGAGACAGGCGGCTCTAAAGCTGGGCGAGATGTGGCAGCCCAACTGCGAGTATTATCAGCAGCTGCAATTTCTGGAGCTGCACGTGTCGCCCTTCAATTGCAGCCACTGTCCGGCCAGTTTCAAGCGACGCACGGACTTTGTGCGTCACCAGCGTAATGTGCACTTGGAGGCGGATGAGCTGCGCCAGAGACGGGGTAAAAGAAAAGGAACAGGAACTGCTGCTATCAGTAATCCGCTCGAGCACATTTGTCACATTTGCGCCATGAAATTCTCGCTGCGCAGCAGTTTATTGGCCCATTTGAGGCGTCATCTGGGCCAGCGGACACACGTTTGTCAGGAGTGTCCCAAGAAGTTTTTCAACTCGACCTCGTTGCGTGTTCATCAGCGCAGTCACACCAAGGAGCTGCCCTATGTGTGCGAGCATTGTGCTCGAGGATTTGTGAATGCGAGTAAACTGAATCAACACGTTAAAAGACATGCGGAGCAGCGAGATTATCCGTGTAGTCGCTGTGACAAGGCATTCTATACGGCCCACGAACGGGATCGTCATCTGCGCGCCCATCTCAACATCCGGGACAAGGTCTGTCCCTATTGTGCGCGCGCCTTTGTCGTGGGCAGTGCGTATTATGCCCACCTCAATTTGCATCGCGGCGAGAAGCGTTACGGCTGCTCCAACTGCGCTCAGAGATTCGCCCAGTATGCGGGTCTCTACAAGCATCGCAAACGTTGCCACGCTGCCAACGGCAATGGCAATGGCAACGGCGGCTTGAACGAGAATCGATGATGAAGTAATGATGATGATATTCCCCTAGAGAAATATCCATTTGGCATAGTTTAGTTATTACAATCAGTGCAATTTTAGTTGTAGTTCCCTTTTAGTTTTAATCTACGCTTTTGTATTCATTCATTTGTCATTCCCCTTCTATCGTACTTCATTTTTATCCATTTACTCTTTGCGCAACATTCGTAAACGTTTCACTCTTTAAATTCTTATACCAGAGAAACATTTTTTTCTATTTACATTTACTTTACATTCCTTAGTTAGTCTAATTTTTTCTTTTATCATTCATAACTTTACATTTCCCGAATTCTATCTTATTTCATTTTAATCCATTTACTCTTTGCGCAACATTCGTAAACGTTTCACTCTTTAAATTCTTATACCAGAGAAACATTTTTTTCTATTTTACATTCCTTTTAAGTTGTAGTTCCCTCTTAATTTTAATTTACTCTTTTGTATTCATTCATTTGTCATTCCTCAATTTGTCCATAACTTTTTCATTTAACATTCATTACTTTAAATTTGTCCTCTTCTATCTTTTGTTAGGCATTCCACAATTTTAATTGATTCTAGTTGACTGAAAAATACTCAAAATAGATACGCAGTATTTTATTTTAATCCATTTACTTTTTGTGTAATATTCGTATTCACTTTTAAAATGCACATTAAATACACTGGAGAAGTAAACATCAGCATTCTCACATTCCTTCCGTTTGCACATATTAATTAGTGCAATTTCCTTAAGTATTTTAAATCTACTCGTTTGTATTTATTTAATTTACATTCCTTATTTTCCCTTTTTCTAACTTTTTTTTGTCATGCCTTATGTTTGATGAACCCTTTTTGACTATCAAATATTCAAATAAGATACAGTATTAAACTTGCATCTAGTTACTCATAGCATTCGTAAACATTTACATTTTCTTTTTGAATACTCTTTGAAAATAGACATTTTTAAAATCTTATAAGACATAGTGAGAACTGTCTCTCTTTCTCTCCGAGAGCATTTGTTTATTCATTTCTCCTAAGTGTCACTTTCGTAAACGTTGGTCGGACTGCATTTATATGCATAAAACTGTTCATTACTGTCTCTTGATTAAGTTAAACATTTTCTCTACCTCTTATTTTTTTAAAAATTCTTCCATTTGTCGCATTCGTAAACGTTTTACTGACTGCACGTAAATGCAACAATTTTCTCTCTCTTTAGATAGCAATTCGTAAACGTTTCACTGGCTGCTTCATGCACTCATGCTTCCTGAATATCTTTAAGCCACATTTTCTTTCAACATGCTTTGCTTTCGTAAACGTTTCACTGGCTGCAGTTTACATAGTCGCTAATTATGTGTTTCTCTAAATAGTAAATATGTTTAAGTATTGTGCAATTTCGTTAAAATGTTTAAACACTTTAGTAATTAAGCTTTATCATAAATTACCTTTTCTTTCTTTTAGAGATAAACAATTATGTGAATTTAGTAGAAAATATTCTGTAGATATCCAAACGATCTTGTCGAGGCTAATTCCTTGTGATGAAACTCAACCGTCCATTAAAATATATTCAATATTCTTTAATACATATATATATATTTATTGTTTCTATCTGTAAACGTTAAATCGACCGTTGTTGTAAAAGTGGTTTTAAAAAAGGGTTTTTTAGCTTTTCTTTTTGGGGAAGAGAAAAAAATTACTATAAAATCGCCAGCTATTTAATTAATTGGACTTGGCGAATCGCTTCAGCTGTCGCAGTCGATAAATATCATTGGTGGGCGGCGCTGTCGTCTGGAGCTCGTCGTCGCTATCATCGCCGCCTGGCAGGAGGCGTCGTCTGCGCGGCGGCATCGCCGTCACACTGTGCTGGACACCAGTGTACGTGCTCGTGTCCACAATCCAGTGCACCGACTTGGCCAGATCAAAGATCTTGGGCGTCAAATCGTTGTCACCATTCGGCTGAGGAGCAGCTGTAACAGAGAAAGAGAGAAAGATCGAAAAATAATGAGAGAATCTGATATGTAGCAGTGTTTTGTGTCTATAAGCATTACCATTATCATTACCATTTAAATATCATTGAAAAAAGTAATGAAATGGAAATGGAAATGAAATGAAATGGAAAAGTAAGTGAATTTATATAAAATTTAACTAGCATTGAACCATTTTTAATTATAGCTAAAAATATAAAATAATTAGAATTTTTATTTTAGCATTAAATAATTGTAAAGATATCTAAATTTAATTAGCATTATAATTATATTTTTGAAAGAATTAAATTTTGAAAAATTTGGTAGATTCAAAATATGTTTGCTAAAATTTAAAAAAAATTGTTAAGAATTCAAGAAAATGTTAAAACATCACCATTACTATTACTAAGTATTTAATTATCATTGAATAAAGAAATGAAATTAAAAAGTGAAGTAAAGTAAAAAACAATTTCTAGTCTAAAATTTAGATGTAAAGTAATTGAATTTTTTGAATTGATTTTATTATTACAATGAATTCTAAATGTAATTAACATTATAATTACATTTTTGGAAGAAATAAATTTTGGAATTTTAATACTTTGAAAAAGTAGTGCTAACGACATTTTATTTTACTAGCATTGAAAACAGTTGTGCTAATAAAAATAAAAAAAAATTTTTATTATAAGTGAAAATATAAGTAAATTAAAATTTGTTTGGCATTGAATATTGATTGTAATCTAAATTTAAATTATTAAAAGAAGTAAATTTTGAAAATTTGAGAAATACATATGTTAAAATTTTGATTATCATTGAAAAAAGTAATGTTAATGGAAAATATTTTGAAATCAAAATTTAATTTTTTTTTTCTTTTGACATTAAATAATTATAATGAAATCTAAATTTGATTAGCATTATAATTAAATATTTGGAAGAGTTAATTTTGGAAGTGTAGTACTTAAAAAATATGCATGCTAAGATTTGAAAATATTTTCAAAATTCAAAAAAATGTTAAATCATGTTAACAGTTTGGAAAAGTTTAAATTTTAGCATATTTTAAGAATTTAAAAAAATGTTAAAAATTCAAAATGTTAAAATTTTAGAAAATATTAAAAAACTTTAAAATTTTGAGAATTTCGATAAATGGTTTAAAAGAAAGTTGAAAATGTAAAATGTTAAAAATGCAAATCATAAAAATGTTATATGAATGTTAAGAATTTTAAAAAAATTTAAACAAGTTTAAGAAATATTTTAAATTTTTCAATGATAGTAAAATGTCATTTTCATAAGCACAACATTTGTCAATGCCAGTGAAATGCATAACAAAGGATTGAATAATTGGGCCCAATCTGATCTCTGATCTGTGGCAACAAAATGAATTTCCACACTTACACTCGGGCAGATTGAGACGCATGAAGATGTCGAAGAGCAGCTCGACACTGACAAAGGGACCACGGAAGCTGTTGGGCGGCGGCAGCGCGGCACAAAGTGCTGCCAATGCCGGAGGCTGCGGGAAGACGCCGCCAGCCAGCGGATGAGCACCGGGATGGGCGCAGGAGCGCGGCTTGAAGGGAATCATCTGTGTGAAGTCGGGACGGGGCAACGGTTGCGTCGCCTCTCCGTCCGCCTCGGCATCGTTGTGATGACTGTTTGCACCGCCGCTGGCGCCGCTCACCTTGTTCAATATAATGCCCACATTCTGCCAAGGAATTTGCATTAGTTCAAGCTTAAAGCAATTGCAAACTTTATGTACAGACCTCGGCATAACCAATGGACTTGAGTTCGGTGCTCGTGCAGGGATAGAGATCCAGGAACTTGTAGCGATCCACCAGCTGTGCTGTTTCCTTACCCTCGTACTCTTTGAGCTGCAAAAGAAACCAGATAAATTGGAGTTAACAAACCAATTTACATAGCAATTATCATAGCTCTATTTGAAATACTCCCAGTTTTCAATGAAGTTATAAAAAAGATAACTCTTTTTTTCAGAACTTTTAAAGCAACCCTCGCAATTGGCATATACGCTCACCAAAATAAAAACCCTTTTAGTAGCTACATACCAATTTTCATAGGTCTACTTTAAATATTTCCAGAGATCAGTGCATTTTTCATAGAGATAACTCTTATGCAATACTTTTTAAGCAGCCCTCGCATTTGATATGTACGCTAAGTCATATATTAACCCTTTAACTAGCTACATACCAATTTTGAATGCTTTACTACTTATAAATATTTTTAGAGTTCATTGGGTCCTTAATAGAGATAACTCTTTTTTCAGTACTTTTTAAGCAACCCTCTCAATTGTCAGATATGCTAAAACATACATAAACCCTATAGCTAGCTACATACCAATTTTCATGGCTCTACTAGAAATGTTTCCAGAGTTTAGCCTTGAATGGCGTGGGTTCAAAAATAAAGTTTACTCTCTTTCAGTTCTTAATAGGCCACCCTCGCATTTGGTATATATGCTAAAACTTATATAATCTCTCAAATTAGCTGGGTACAAAATTTCATAGTTCCATCTAACATACTTCCCGAGTTCAATGGGTCCATAAATGGAACAAAGTCGTTTAAAGCAAATTTTGCATTTATTATGTATACTAACTTTTAGATAAGCCCTCTAACTAGCTGCATACCAAATTTAATGACTCTACTTAGCATATTTCCAGAGATCAATGGGTCCATTAGTAGAAAATATAAATATTTGAAGTTTTTTTTGGAAGATTTCAATCCATCTATTATACTTACATTTTCAAAGATCGCACTTCTGCGTCGTTCCACTTTCACAATGCTGGACAAGTCACCAATGTTGGACTCGAACTCGAGGAAACGATTCCAGACCTCCACGCTCTTGTGCGGCGACAATCCTCCCGAGCTCAAGACCCGTTCGAACAGCACACGGGTATTGTTATCCTCGTTCAAATGCGAGAGATAATCAATGTAGCACATAACATACTCGGGACTTCCCCCGAACCGCTTTAAACCGAGTTCAAAGATACGGAATGCAATTTCCTTGTCCTTGGAACAGTAGTACTCCATTAAGGCGGCCGCCACAAAGATGTGATAGCGGGAACGCACATCCTCACGTGCCTTCTTGAAAATGCCACGAGCTGATTTGATGCCCTCGGCGCGACGAGCGAACTTCATGTATTGCACATAGACCTGAAAAATGGAACTCTATATTATATTGGGATACAAGAAATATTGCAACTTAAACGAGATTTGGGGGTAAAAAACGATTTATAAAAAATAAGGTAGACTGTAATTAGCAAACTGAAATTATAAAATTAAAAATTAAACTAGAAAAATACCAAAAAAAAAATAAACTATTATAAATCGAGCAATTTAAAAAAAAATTAGCTTCATCAATTTAAAAAAAAAAATTAAAATAATGGAAACGAAAATTAAACTAGGAAAACCCAAAAAAAAAAAAAATTTATTAAAAATTTGGCTATTTTAAGTAAAAATAAAACTAAATTAATATTTAAGAAATTTTAAATAAGGGAAAAATAATGAAATTAAGAATATCCAAAACAAAAAAGTTTAGATTTCTTTTTATAAACAATTTTTGATGTCTGTTTTTTTACTTTTCCTATTTCTTTTCAATATTTAAAAAAAGTTGCAGAAATAATCAAAAAAATGAACCATGCTGATTAGAGAGATTAGAGAATGTATGCATATAAATTATTCTTGTCTATATTTGGAACAAAAACTATAACTATTCAAAAGATTCGCCAAAGAAAATCATCAATAAACAAAAAATCGAAGTCAAGTATTTCAAATATTGATAAGCTGGAGCTTCCAAAATTTGTTTAAATCTGAATTGTATTTCTTATGCAAATTTTATAGATTTTGCTTACTTTTTTTCCAGGAACCGTAACGATAATTTTTAAAATATATTATGTAAATCTTTGAATAAAATTGAATTGTTGATTTTTATTAAAAAATTAAACTCTTATTTTCAATCTTTTAAAAAAAAATATATATATATTATAAATATTAATAATTTTTCAATTTTTATAATAAAAAATAAATACACTATATATTATTTTCTTTTTTTTATAAAAATGTTTAGTATAAGTTTATGCAGTTTCTCATAACTATTTGAATTTCTTTAAATTTTATTATCGTTCTTGTAATTTTTTAAAAAATATTCGGAATTTGGATAAAGTAATGATTCTAAAATAAATGATATTTGTGGAGAGGATCGAGAGGCAATCTTACCAGAGTGGGATCGATGTCGGGCAGCGTGAGCAGCTTGTTGTACATGCTGTGGACCTTCTCGTACTTGAGACGGCCCTCCTCGAAGTCCGCATAGGCGAAGTAGAGCAGCGCATTGCGATTCAGCACACCGTTGATGGAACGCTCCAAGATGTTGGCGCATTCATCAGCAAAGATCTTGGCCGCTTGCACATCCTAAATAAAATACAAAATATTGTAAATTAATCAAGTTAACAAAGCAGTCGAAAATAAGATTAAGATTATATATAGTATATGATTAAAAAGGGAGTAAAATGCGTGCGGCCAAGGCCAAGGGCAACGCAGCAAATGGAACTGAGAACTTGGAGCTGTTCCATGTGCCACGTTACCCAAGGGGCGACACTTCACAACAGAGTAGAACGAACAACAAGAATTTAAGATATATAGATATTTCTGTTCTATTTGGCGATTTGGGTTTCTTTTGTTGAATACGAATACGACTACGCACGCCTTTCTCGGTGAGAGCGCGTGCACTGGTGTCCAGAAACTGGGATGCCTGGTGCCACACAGCCGGATGATGGGTCAACACCAGCAGACACTGCTCGGTGGCGAACATGACGCGTCGCGTGACCAGCGCCGTGTCCTCAGTCCGCAATGGATTCGATTTCTCGTAGGTGATGAAACGTTTCCATAGCTCCACCTGTTTGGTCTCCTCTTTGGTCAGTGTGGGCGGCACAGCGGGCAAATTGCGATTCAAGCCCTTTGTATGATACTCCAGCTCCTTGGCCACACGGCGCGCGTTCATATAATCCCTAAAAGGAATGCACACAAAGTATAAGCATAAATGATATATTGATATACACCCAGTGAAATAAGCATATGTGGATAAAGTTATTCAAAGAAATAAATATATACTTTTAACACAAAAGATTTGATGCAGATTTCTTAAAATAATCATATCATTTAATTTCCGTTTGAATGACACAAAAATTTCTTTAACCCATTGAAAATTTAGAACTTTTGTTAAAGTCACATTTCAAAACTTTTTTCCTCGATTTTTTACAAAAAAATATTTTGATGCAGAAAAATTCTTGGAACAATTCTAAGAGTAACTGCAAAAAAAAATTTTCAAAAATATTTTTGCTAGTGTTTTTTTAAATTTTTTGAAAATTGCTTAAATGTCACATTTTGTATGAAAAGGAGAAAAAAGTAGGAAAAATGGTTTAAAATAGTAATTTTTAGGATTTTCAAAAAATTATAAAAAATACTAGCAAAAATATTTTTGAATTTTTTTGCAGTCATTTTTAGAATTGTTTGAAGAATTTTTTTGCATCAAAATATTTTTTGTGAAAAATCGAGTAAAAAAGTAGAAAAAAAACACTTTTACAAAAGTTCTAAATTTTCCATGGGTACTTAATGGGTTAAAGAAATTGTTGTGTCTACTAAACTTAAATTAAATGATATGATTATTTTAAGAAATCTGCATCAAATCTTGTGTGTTAAAAGTGTATTTTTTGTTGAATAACTTCATCCACATATACTTATTTTCCTGGGTTATAAACAGCTTTCAGCACGCACTTGGAACGCTCCAGACTCATTTTCTCCGATATGATGGGATTGATGTTCTGCTCAAAGGCAATGTAATCCTTCCACAGCTGCTCAATGCCCACAATGGGCGTGACCACCGCCTTTTGGTAGACACGCCGCACGGCGGTGATCTTTTGATTCTCCGCATAGTTGCCCACGGCCTCGACGCCGCGCAGAAAGTAAATGTAATCCTGCCAAATGCTAAACGAATGCAAATCCATGCCAATCTTCTCCAGCGCAAAGTCATAGGCCTGCGCCATCTTCTCCCTGTCAAGGCAAGGCAATTGAATAAGTGTATTTACAGAGTATGTAGACTGCAGGCTTACTTGTGTGTGCTGAGTCCCGCTTTTGTCTCCTTCACATAGGTCAAGTAGAGCTTCCACAGATCTATATTGAGAATCTTGACGAGACAGCGCTGGAAGAGCTTCTCCACACGCTCGTAGTAGCGGCTGCGCATCTCCATTTCGATGTAGAGCTTCCAGTAGCGCGCCGTGGTGGGAAACACATTAACCAGGGACTCGTACAGGCTGCGCACCTCGTGAATCGGACGCGTTTGCGCCTCGCGCAGCATCACGGACCACGACTCGATGTCGTACGGACGCAGCTCGACGACCTGTTGGGCGCGCACCAAGCGCTCCATGCCCCATTCCTAGCACATTACAAATTACACGTTAGTTCAAGCTCATTAACTTTAATTTATTTCACTTACTATGTCAATTTTTATTAAATCTCTTGCAGATGTCATCGCGTTGTTGTTGTTGTCGTTGTTGCTGACGTTGTTGTAAACAAATTATATGACTTCCAGCTGCTGCTTTTTAATTGCGCCACACACTGTAGCACAATTTATGTTCCAAGTCAGACTGGCAATTCAATATTTCATATTTCATTTACCGAAATCTGACAAAATTGTCTACAATAAATAAAATGCGGCTTCCGAAAACAACAGTGTTGTAAGCTGCTGCGACGCACTGTGAACTAGTTCAGGTTCAGCAGCTCTGATAGGTATCGATTAGCTGACATGTCAGCAAATGTAACGAAATGTTACAAAATTTATTTAAAATTTACTTTAAACAGCGCTTCTAGCTGCCAAAGTATTATGTTAAGCCAAATTTTTTAGCTAATCATTAAATGAACTAACGCACTTATCGAACCAAATCTCAAAATCAAGCTACAGTCTCCAACACTGGATTGTGACAAAACTATCGTTGGCTTGTGTCGACCGATAGCATGTGCATAGTCAAGTATCGAAAGCTATCGAATTGGCGCAATGCTTAAAATAAAAATTTTTATTCGTTTAATAGCATTATCTATTTTCTTAAATATTTTATAAATTGTAGTTCGCTGTTTTATTTTGTTTTTTAATACAAGCAGAATTGTTTTTGGAAGATGTGTGACCGTGTTTTGCGCAACGGCTTGTTGCATTCGCCAAGTAACGGTAATCCAACGTTTACCCAATAAATTAAACGAGCGAGCGAAACGAACGAGAAAAAAGAACCAGATTTCGGATTTAATTCGTTCGTTCATTTTTGGTGAGTTGCTCAATCGAACTTATTCGGAACAACTCTACTATCAATCAACCGAAACGAAACGCATTTAAATAGCAGACATATTGTAAAATAAAATTAAATTAAATAAAATAAAACAATAACATTTGTAAGACTAAAAACGTCAATTGAGCGAACACAAACTCAGGTGAAAAACAAAGATGATGGAGAGCTCAACGTGATACAAAAAAATATGTGTGCTAATTGCAAGTGACAGTTTTAACTGCCAAAAAGGAAAGAGTGAAAAAAGGAATCACACACATACACACGCACGCACACACACACAGACAGGCAGGACCAGCTGTTGTGTTGAACAACGGCAAAAAGAGGTTGACATTAGCGGTACATTTACCACATTTATTTGCTTGGCCTGGTAAGCAATCAATACGATTTATTTGCGCTTATTTGTTTTGCTATTATTGTTATCGCTTACTTGTCCCCCCCATTTCCTTCCTTTCCTCTGTGTGTGTATTCGAAACTAATTTAAATTAATTATTCAAATGACAATCAATGAGCATTGGCCGTCTACCTGTTTCCTGTTGATGTAGTTGATATTTTTATTTTTTTTTATGTGATTGTTGTTGTTGTTGAGGTTTATTGACCATGCAAGTGAAAAGAAATAAGTGCATAATGTAAGTGTATGTGTGTGTGTGTGATAAGGCAGAATAAGTGTGTCACACAGATACACGGCGACAACAAGAATTTCACGGCGGCTTTTGTCTCACAAAATGGAGCAAAAACTTTTTGCTGATTGTGATTGTATTTGCGCATAAGTTGTAAGTGTGAGTATGTGTGTGTGTGTGTGTGTGTGTGAATGGGAAAACCTCACGTACACATGCACATGTCAAATAGCGACACACACACACACACACACTTACAAGTTGCTGTCAGCGTCATTTGACGAAACTCTCTCTCGTGTTCTCTTCCATTCGCTGTCTCGCTCACTCCTTCACTTGCTTTGACTTGTGCCGTTAACACTGTTGCACCTTGCACACACACACACACACACGCACACTGTATCAACTTTTTCTATGCTTGCTTTTTAATTGTGCATTGTTTTAAAAGGCATTTAAGTGCCCTTTGGCTGCAGGGGCATGTGGCTGGCGCCATCCATCGTCCAACAAACTGCTTGCCTACATTCAGGCGCAAACACAAGTAAATATAAAGCCACAAGCATTCGCTCTCACACACACACATTTACAATTTCCCCTTTCCCCTAGCACTGACAGTTGTCTTCTTCTGTTTACGACAGAAGAACGACAAAGTTTATACGACAGCTTAAGTGGGTTTAAAAATGAGTTGAGTTACACCGCCTGTATAGAAACTTTGTTAAATGCGCTTTTACGCAAAAAATGATTTAGCAAGCTGTCTTTTTTTTTTTTTTAAGTCAGTTTAAATTGTAGTATTTATTACAAAATTAGCTTAAATATATAGAAAATATACAAGTGCTTACGTAAATTGTATACAAACTAGTTAAAAACTTAATTTATTCACATCTATAAGTATTTAAAGACAAAAAACTTGTTAGTTAAGGGGAAACATCAGTTTAGATGGTTAAAGAAATTGATTTTTTTTTTCATCATAAATTGATAGTAATACTATTCAAGAATATAAAGCTTAATAGCGTAAAAGTGCCATTTTTCTCGAACGACTTTTTTTAAACATGCGGAAATCCTAGCTCAAAAAGTTTTTGAAGAATCGGTCTGAAAATTGTGTGAATATTCTTTATTAAAATACTAATAAAGACAATAAAATCTATTTTTAAATGTAATAAAGGTGAAAAAAACACCTCCAAAACATTAAATTTTCAGCTTTTTTGGACTAAGTGTCGCTCATTTTCTAAGAAAGTATGTTACTAACAAAAGAAACCATTTTAATGTTAGTTCAAAATAGGAATTAACCATCCAAACTGGTTACCCCCTTAATTGAGTGACAGCTATTAATATTTAAAGAAAAAAGGCTTGTTAGTTTAAACGATTTTGGCTGAATCAGGTTTAGCTGCCTCATAAACTATGCATGTGCATCTGTCAGTTCTTCTATTTTCAGTCTTTGCAGGCAAATAAACACCGTAATTACTTGAAATGGGAACTCTTACGCACAAACACACACACACACACATTTCTATTTACATGCGTGTGCATATGGATAGATACAAAGTTACAATTTGTGCAAAGCGCTCAAATTTCTTTTGTGCAATTTTTATTTTATTAACTGACATGACTCTTCCCCTCCCCTCTGCCCATCTGCTTCATTGGCCGCAATTTGCTTTAGTTTTTAATGGTTTCTTCTGCAGCAATTACTCATATATAATTTCAACAAAGTAGAACGCCGCTAAATGGGCCAAAAGGCATGAGTGGGCAGTGGGTGGGGAATAGAAGGCGGCTTGTCTGTTGATTGATTATCAAATTGCCACCGAAACTCGCAAACGACAGTTGAACAATAACAACAACAACAATTGGCTGACTGACGTATACTTGTAGAAAAAAAAACCTCTTTACGACGTAAAAGTCTAGTGACGAAAACATTTTCAGGCCCCAATTTTGTGACGAACAATATTAAATGTACCACATAAATAATTAAAAAAAAGTTAATTTTACAGTTTTTAAAAAAATCGTTTTCTCAAAAGTCACCAAATGTGGGATAAAAACCTTGTTTGACTTTTAGCCTCTTGAAAAAAAAAAATGCCATTCTAAAATCAAGTATAAAATACTTAATTTAAGCTCGCATTTTTTAAGTATGTATTCAGGATTAAGCTGAATAATCAAGCCTGTAAGAATCTCAAAAAAAAAATGTAAAAAAAAACGGTTAAAGAAAATTAAAAAAAAAAAATTTAATGTTACGTAAAACATTAAAATTAATACACATTTTTTTTAGCCTGAATTTAAGAATTTCAGGATTTAATTCGGGATTGAAAAAATCAAGTATTTCATACTTGGTTTAAGAAAATCCGACATTACCCCACTTCTGACATCGTTTCGGATTGAATTCGGGCTAAACATCCCTGATTTTTTTTCTGTGTACCTATGCACTTGAGAAAAACTTTTTAAAAGTATGCATAGGAGCCCTACAAACACTTTTCCAACGACATATAGAACATATTTAAAGCTTGTATCGTTTGGATACTGTGCGTGTGTCAATTTCAGCGGGTTTTTTTTAGCGATTTTCCGCTAAACTAACTTTCCTTACCTAAACACCGTTTGATCGGTATATAACTCGATCGGATCGGACAGTCATACCACATTACTCATTCTTCCTTTGCGCTTCGTGATGCTTTCGTCACTAGCGCGGACTGTCGCCCACAGTGATACACACATACGTGCCACAAATGGCGGCAACAAGGTTCACTGTTATTCTCCTTGCCCTTTTCCGCCTCTTATTGTATTTTTTGCAACAAATATGCTCGCCTCTTTGGCGTCTAAATCCCTTGATGGAGGGAGACGAGCATTGCATGTTCGCATATAATCAAATATATCCAAATTAATCATTCAATCGCATTAGTGCTCTACAGTTCCATATAATAGACAGGGTACACATGTTCATAACAGCGTGTACTTACATAGGTACATATGTGTGTGTATGTGTATCTGTGTATGTGTTGTGCTCATCAAGTGCTGCTTGCATATCAATCACAATAAAATACTTTTATCAATAACACAACAAAAAAGTTCAATTGGCTTATGAAAATGAAATGAAATGAATACATGACATGTGTATGTAACAGAGTATGAGTGAATTGTAGGTGAGTGTGCTGTTAAAGTGACGCTGTTAATGTTGAATGACAGATGGGCAACTAATTGAGTAGACTAATTAAAAGAATTATGCTAAAATGAGAATGTTTATTTACATAACAAAGTATTTCGTAACTCGTAAAAAATGTAAATGTCAACAATGTTAATGTTAATGTTCATAGCAGAATTACTTACTCGAAAAACTAATTAGAAGAATTATGTTAAAGTGATCCAGTTAACTTACATAACAAAGCATCTAGAAACCTCCTCAAGACATCTTTACGCTGGTAATGTTATTATAAATAGTTTATATACTGTAAAAGTGCTGTTAATGTTGAAGAAAGCTTTGAATAGACTTGTTAAAAGAATTATGTTAAAGTGAGAATGTTTATTTACATAACAAAGTATCTCGTAGCTCGTAAAAAATGTTACGCTGGTAATGTTAATGTCAACACTGTTAATGTTCATAGCA